>VZRN01006285.1:216859-230304 GCA_013397935.1 Dasyornis broadbenti | reverse complement strand
ATAAAAAAAAAAAAAAAAAAGAAAAAAGAAGGTGTTCAAGTGCAGCTATTCGCTTGCAAATAAGTGTCTGCTCAAGAGGAAACAAGGAGAACTGCTGCTGTTTGTGATTCCCTCTGTCCCTCCCTCCCAGGCTGCAGCCTGGAGTGCTCAGACCCAGGAGAAATCAGCCCAAGAGCTGCCTGTGCAAAGGGGCTCAGGGCAGGGACCCCACATGGGATCCCACCAGTCCCAACCTCACAGCATCAGCCAGCCCCACGGCCTGGTGTCACCTCACTGTGACCACCTCTATGGAGCATCTGTCCTCTCCCAAAGCTGTTTCTTCCCTGATGATCTACAAGTCTGGGAAAATCTGACAAAACCTTTCAAAACCCATCAACAATAAGGCAGGAAAAGGAACAGAAGAAAAAGTCACTGAAAACAAATGAACTAAAAGACAGAAAGAAACACACACACATTTTATAATGACTATTTGAGAGATCTGGAAGAAAAAGAAAAAATCATTTTTCTATGAATTGTTTCCTATTAAAATTTTGTAACAAATTATGACCCAAAAAAGAGCATTGGCAAGCTAGCATCTATTTTGTTCTGGTTCATTAATCCATTCTGAGAGGTGACAGCCCATATAATGATTTCTTGGCAAGGCAAAGAGGCAGTTCTTTGGGTAAATCATAACTCCACTGGCATCACGTGGTACCTCAATAATTTATACCACACAAGGGCCTGTTCCACCATCTGAATTCCCTTGCCCATCACATTGCAGCTTGCATCCGGGCCAGCTTGACTTTTATGGTTAACATCCCCATCGTTTGTTATTCACACTGTGGCAGAAACTTGAAGTCACAACCAGGATGCCGCTTGCGCGGGGTTAGACGCTGTGACAACATATGCAGCACGATTCCAAAGAGCTCTCACTCTTTCTCTGCTGTTATCTGTCATGTTCCGACCCCGGGTCCATCCAAAAAGATTTTCACCAAAGTGCTTAAATGGCTGAACTTTGGCCAAGAAGGCACTGCGGAATTACTCACAGTGGCAGGCCAGATGAAATGTAAGCATCACCAATTCATCCAATTATTTTTCAATAGAAGCCGGGGCCAGAAGGGACTTTGTACATCATTACTCTTGATATTCCAGACATTCTTGTTCAGAATTTGGTTCTGCAGAAAGAAATAATAGTTTGTTTCACTGACAAGAGAGGACAAGTAAAAATTAGCAGATTTTATGGGACATAAAAAAAGCCCATTAGAAAATGATGTTTAGAGAGAGACGTTTTGCACTGTGCAACACAACTCTTTACCATGTTTCAAAATAAAATATTGATTAAAATAATATGACTATGCTTATCAAATATTATTTTTTTAGTCATCTATAAGTTTGGAGAGCTTATAAGAGAATAATATAGGAACATGATGGATAAAAGGAGGAGAAAAGTGATGGTAGTTTAAAATACATCAATTTTTTTTGGCTCTGTTCACCAAAGAAGTTAATAGTGGCTTCCCGAAAGTTGATTTTGGTAATGCTTCACTCCCATGTTTTAGTTCATTTACTGTCCCTTGTAAAACTGAACTTCAGCACAAATCCAAACTGTAAATATGGGCACCTCAGGACTTCTGGATTGCTTGAGATTTGAATCCAGACCTCTGTCCTGCATATGAGCCGGGACAGAAGTCTAAGTCTGAATGCCCTCAAATACTATGGCTCTGCTTGTGGGTCCACAGTATCCTCAGCTGGGGCTTCTCTCCACTGGAAAGTCAATTATTAACCAGGAAACAAGCAGAGACAATCTCCTTGAAAATACTTACAAAATGACAATTGTACAACTTGAGCTGGAATCTGCTTGGAAGTGACTCCATCAACAGAACTACTCATGAGTCAAAATCCTCTTTAAATTTTTGTGGCAACTTGATTTAAATTTCTGGGTTATTCAAATTTATGTGAAATTGAGATAAACCTCCAAGATTCAGTCACTTTTAATAGCATGAGATACAGACTTCTCAAACCTGCTGTGAAAGCTGAAACCTGGGCCAGCTTTTCATCCACAAGCCAAACTTAACATCAGTAAAAACGACATCACACTCTTCTCTCATTTCCTATACAGTTAAGGGAAAAAAAAAAAAATAAAGAAGAAGAAGAAGAAACAATCAGGAATATCAGTCCTTTCTGATTCCGGCACTTCCACTAAAATCAGATGCTTTTTTTTCATATATTTAGCATCTTGCATGCTTCTCCAGATATTCCTGGGAGATGCAGTCTCTTTACAAGCAGGGCACACCTCAGAGGTGACCCAGAAACCCTCTCAGCAAAGCACTTGCCCGCACCCGTCAGAGGCTGAGCACAGCTGAATTGGCATCTTAACCCACACCAAGCCACCGCTGCCAACTCCAGGCAGGAATTTTCTAAGTCCTTGTTCCAGAATAAAAAATCTCTCCAGCCAAAATCCCCTCCTGGCCTGCAAATATGTTCAGGCATACACCTCTGTGTTGTAAATGAAATATCTGGCTTGCTGCAAAGCCATACTGAAGGAGCCAACTGGAACGGAGCGGAGCGAGCCCTGGGAGAAGGTGTTTGAGCTGTTGAATTCAGTGAATTCATGCATGCCGTATCCAAAGCAGCACTGCACATTTCCCTTTAAGAGTCATGTTGGTGGGGATGAATTTACCACCTGGTCTTTTCATACCCAATAACGGGTGTTTTGAGGAAGACTTCTTGAATTGCAGTGTGTGAAAGATGCTCATCTTTCTTCCTCCTTGCAAAGGAAAGCAAAGTCCTTATGCCATCCATTGACTTCAACAGGAGGAGTTACAAGGGACTCAAGGTGACCTCTTTAGCCCCAATAACACGATTATTGTGCCCAGACTGTATCTTTTCAAGGCTAGGCCAAAGAAAGTGGGGCCTTTGAAACCAGTAATGAACACCAGTCTGAAGACAGCAATTTATCCATGCCTTTGGATACAAAAAACATTTCTAACAGGGTTGGTATGAACTGATTAAAATTTGATATTATGCTTTTTCTGCTTTCTAGATTTCAGCACTTTTTAAAGGGTCACATTAGTAAGAGCGGGAAAAGGGGAAACAAATGAATATTAGGTAGAAGGGATTTTGCGTGTTTCTTAATGAACTAGGAGGGTGACTGATCACCATTCCGTCTGGGGCCATGAAAAGACCAAAGCATGAAACCATAAACTTTCATTCTAAGAGTAAATTGGCACCAAAAACTGTCTGAGTCAGTGCCAGCAGTCTGATTTCTGATCTTTGGTACACATGCACTCAGGTTTATTCCAGTGTAATACATGAGGTACTATGAAGTAATAATGAAGTAATGAGGCAATACTGAAATAATGAAGAAAACTTAAATTTTCCCAGATAGCACTAGTAGAGTATCTAGCAGTACTGAAAAGCTGCGCAAGGTTTGCAAAGCACCACATCAAACTTCTATTGGGCAGAGTTTATATATTACCATAATTTTCCTCCAGATTTTACTTTCTTCAGAAGTCAACAAAGAAAAGCAGAAACAAAGGCTGGATGATTCCTCAGGAATCATTGGTCTATTATTTTCCTGAGGACATGACTCTCCACACCCAACACACATCTGTCTGATCTGGTATCAAAAATCCCCAGCAATAAAGAATCTATTAAGCTCTTGTTGAACTTGGCACATGGTAATTCAAATTAAATTCATAAAGGTGAAGAGCAACTGTAAGGCCCCACATGTGTAGGTGGACACAATTGTTCAGCAAATTGTGGGAGGCAGCACCTGCCCATGTGAAACATGAGGGTTCTTCCTGAGAAGAATCCATCCAACCTCTACAAGCTGAGCCTTGCAGGCAGAGGCTCCTGCTACTGTGTCCTGAATAAGCAGCTCTTCACCTCTCACAAGCAAGCAAAAAAGCTTTTAAGAGCTTTAGAGAAAAGGGAGAGAGAAAGGGGGAAAAAGCATCAGCTTGGGAAAGCAAAGCCGCTCTGTGTACAGATGAGTAACAGGGACACCTTCAGCACCAGTCTGAGTTAATTTCACATTTTCCATGTATGCATGCCCAACAGGTGAATGCCACCTCTACACATCATCCACGTGCATCTTCCCATCTTCCACACATTGAAGCACAGCAGGTCCTTTGCTGCTCCTGTCCACCTTCCCAGAGGCCAGTTCTTCCAGTGGTCAGTGTGTGTAGGAAGCTTGCATGGGCTTACCATTGCTTAGAGAGAACCTCTTCCATCCCAGGAGGTGTCTGGGCCTCACTGCCATCCTTTGGGAGCTGTGATGTTTCCCAGTTGCTCCCAGTCTGCTGCAGTTTGCCTGTGTGAGGTCTCTGCATTCGGGCTTTCCCTTCATTCACCAGCAAAGGGAGCAAAGGGCATTTTTCTCTTTGGAGCTCCTGGCTGCAAGATTTACAGTCTGGGATCTGTCTGGGATGTTTTCCTCATCTGACTGCCAGGTCCTTTGACACCTTAGGCACTGCTCTGTCATAGGAGACCCCAGGCCTGCTGAGATGAATTTCGCTTGATACCCGGTGTGGAGAGATTTTGGTGGGGTAGCATCCTCAGGAGCTAGTAGCAGTGCTTTTCTAAATTCTTCAAGCAACTCTTGCCCCATCCTACATCAGACTGCAGGCCCAGCAGGCATTGCCCTGTTAGTCTCTGAATTTTTGGACTGCAATGTTGAGGGGCAGTGAGGGATGGCTGCTCCCTAGGAAAGGGGAGCCAGGAGCCCAGACTCGTAACAAGGCATCAATGCAGCAGCTCCAGGGCTTGTTGGACTCCTTGTGCAGTTCCCTGGCCAGGCAGAAAAATAGCTTATTAAAAAGAAAGAGAAGTGTAGCTGTTTCCCGAGCAAAGGAGCTGAGTTAACTCATGGCAGCGGCTGAAGAGAAAAAAAGGAAAGGTCAGGACGATGCAGGCAGGAGTGGGAGCAGGGTCTGGCATGAGTAGAGGGGGAAGAAGAAGGGTGCAAAGTGGTGCTTCTGGAGGTGGCAAACCACAATACTGGTTCACCTGCTGTGGGTGAGCACACGTTGATCACTTCTGTGCTGTGCAGCACGGGAAACCCTGGAGAGCAGCTCTCTGGAAATGGGAGCTGCATGTCCTCCCCTGCTTGCCCCTGCATGGTAGCAGGAGATCTCTCCTCACTGAAGCATTTTTGTGCCTACAGATAGTTAAAGAGCAGGGCTATGCTTGTTCTTTCCCTTTTTACCTATGGATGGGAGTAAAGAGCTTTTTACCTCTCAAGCTCCAAATCACCGGGCTTACAATAAATATATCTACTTTAAGAAAATGCGAGACATAGGAAGTGTTCACAACAGTCAAGAAGAATAGATTATCACATCAGTCTTGGCAATATTTATAGTTTTCCATGCATTTATACATTTCATGTGGTGCAGCTGACGTAAAATACAACCCAGAAAAAACAAGTTGGCCCAGCTTGGAAAAATCTCATATGCTTCAAGGTATTTGCCTAGGCTCACCAAGCTCATTTTTGGTTTTGCATTAAAATTCTACAAGGACACAGAATTAACCCCACAGCAGCTATTTCAGACATGGCAATGTGGTATTTAAAAGTTTAATGTCGTAATCTTAAACCTGAAACTTGGGCCAAATCACCCTAATATACTTTCCTTGGAGCAACATTTTATAATCATCTTCGGGAACTGTATATATGCAGTGCATGAATCTTGTCCTTCATTTTGTGTTTTCTATACCATTTTTTAAAAGCTAAAAATTATTAATTTTACCTGTTTTACCATCTAAAACTCAAATAAATATTAAAAAGACTGAACCTACTTAAAAGTACCCAAGCAGATCTAGAACATATAGAGAAATGAAATAGTGTTTTCAACAGTATTTTTTAAAATGAAGCTGTTTTGGTATGAGAGTACATGTGGAGGTTTGATACTCTTCCACATGTTTTATACTGTAGGTTTTATCCCAGAGAAGCTGTGGATGCCCCGTCCCTGGAGGTGTTCCAGGCCAGGTTGGATGGGGCTTTGAGCAACCTGGTTTAGTGGAAGCTGTCCCTGCCCATGGCAGGGGGTTGGAACTCGTTGATTTTTGTGGTCTCCAACCCAAACCATTCTATGATACACGACTGCCAAAACATTCCTTTCGAAAGAGTGAAATAAAAACTATTTTATTTTTCTCCTTAGCACAGTTTCTTTATTCAAGCTAAAGCACATTATGATGAAGAGGAAATGCTTTTGTCTGATCACTTGGTCATGTTTGCAGAGAAGTCTGGATGCTGTCCCTGCCAGGTGAGTTTCAGGACTTTTTAGGGTCGAAGCCAGGCTGATGCAGAGAGCTAAAGACCAGGTATGTTTCAGGCAGGCACTGCCCCACACCACCTTTTCAGAACAGCAGGCAAGAACCTGCGGAGCTGTGGCACATGCAGACCCCTGGGTTCATCCCCAGATGACTTTCTCTGCAGCTTGCCTAGGAATGTCTGCCTCCTCCCTGCCTAACCTCCCCTCCCACCTCTTTGTCCTCCTCTCCCAAGCCCCAATGAAGCACAATGTTTCTGTGCCAGACACGCTCCCATTGTTTTCCCTGTAGGACACTGAGTGCAGCATAATTCATTTCCCTGATTTGGTCCAGGAAGAGCACCAAGCAAGAGACTTGCAGAGCTCCATATATTTAGCCTGTCAAAGAAAAGATCAAATACTCCTTTATTATAAGTACCTTATGTACTTTAATCAAGCAGAAGCCAAACATGAATCAATATCTGGGAGTTAAATCTGGAAAAATTCAAATGAGAAGTAAGGCACAGTGTTTTAGGATAATGATTAATTATTTTCCCAAACTACCCCATGAAGAGGTGAATCCTTTATCTCAAGCCCAGGTATTTGCCTAGGCTCACCATCTCTCTGGAAGAGATGCTTTAGGCAAATACAAGATGTTGAACCCAGGTAAAGGTAATTATGTGAAATTTTCTGGAAGTCAGACCACTAGCTCCCTTGGCCTTGAAGTGCAGATATCGAATAATCACCGGATTATAAAATGTATTTAACTTGAACGCAAAGAATTCAAGGCAGAAAAGCATTTTAGAAGATTAGAAAGTCTAACTGTAGTTTATGCCACTCAAATCTGTAAAGCCACAAGAAAAGATGATCATATTCCCTTCACCATGGAAACACAAGTACACTGAAGAAATCAAAATGTTAGTTGTTGTGTGATAGAAGACAAAATGGGACAAGAGGGCTGTAAAGTGAATGGTTAAAAATTAATTCAAAAAGAAAAAGAAGCAGCTTGTTACAGACAGAGCGTTTTTAAAGACTGAAGGACTCTGTAAAATGCATCCTGTCATTGCAATGGGAGGAGGGCAGCAAAAGACACATTTCTTGGGGAGGACACTGGTAAACCGCTAAGACCAGACTCAGAAAGCCCAACATGCGATAGCAAGCTGAGGAGGAAGGTTGTAAGGTAGCATGGCAAGATAGAAGAAGATGAAAAACAAAAATCAAGCTATCCTAAAAGTTGGGTCAGTAGTTATTACACAAAACAATTCATGCCATATCACAAATCTGAACTGATTTTAATACCATTCACTTTGCTTGTGACAGTGGAGGGACAGCAGTGTGAGGTTGTTGCTGGCCATTTTTCAATTTAGCAATGCTTTCTGTTGCTAAGACACGGATGTGATTTTTCTGATTGCCTGAACATGATTACCAGTGAGTTTTCTATTAGAAATAAACGTGTAAAGTGACCATTTCACTGTGGATGCAGAAATCAATGTCACAAACATGAGGAACTACATATAGAGTAAAACAGCTATAAATTCAGAGCCTCTTGGATAATTTTTCTTCTCTCCCTGGAGTAAATCAGGAATAAGTTGGAGTAAGTAAGGGCTCTCCCTTCTTTCACTCTCATCAGCCTCTGGGAGGGCTTCCCAAAGTCATGGGACATGGCAGTCTGTCACTGAGGGATAACATGGATTAGGTAAGTACGTTTAGCTTCTCTCTTTTTCTTCTCAGAAAAAGCACCTTTCTTTTTTTTTCCCCTCAAAGCAACCACAGCAGTTTGCCAATATTGGGTACCTTGAGGGTTGTTTCTATAGGGAAAAGAAGCCAGTGCTGGAGCTGGGTGCTTTGTGCAAGGCTGATTATTGAAAAAGGATGTCAGGAGCCCCATTTCCCTGAACTCAGCATGGACGGACAATAGGACGCAGTTTCTATTTCAAGACTCTTTTCAGCCAACACAATCCATAACAGAACTTCTTTTTTCCCCTGCTCTCTCTCTCTCTCCACAGCTTTATCTGAACAGCAGATGACAAGTAATTTTCTGGTGTGTCCTCATTTTCCATCTCCTTCTATTTCTTTTCCTGCAGACAGGGCATGCACACTCAGCTGGTATTAATTCAGTCCCTACGTCTTTTTGTTCTCTGCGTTCCCATTCCGGCTACCAGCTAGATGGGTTTCTCCCATGAGGAACAAAGAGGACATTAATTTGTCCACTGTTTCACTGATTCAAAGGTATTAATGCTCGCCAGATTCAGAGCAGAGATGTGACTGCATACGGATCAAAGACAAGATTTGCTGAGGGCCATCCACTCCTCAAGACAACACCAGCACCTCAGCTGTGGCTCGCTCAGCCTCTCCACTTGACTCGCTGGCACGTGCAGTGACAAACCTCCTGGGACAAGCTTCTTTCCTAACACAGATCAGGTGCAAGACAAAACCCTCACTTACTGAAAAGTGTGCCACACCAGTTTATGTCTACTTGAGATGCAGCTGTTTAAGGCCACAAAGCCAAAAAAAGGGAAATGACACCTCCAAATATGAAAGGGTAGCTCTCTTTCTGTACCAAAAAGATGATTTTATTTCCTTGTCACATTGCTTGTTCTTTCCAATCAATCTAATACTTGATTTCAAGCTAAACCACACCCTGGCTCCCTGTGCTGGAATGCTGTGCACAATGGACAGGTGGGCAGTGAGCAGACCCTTGACAACTCATAAGATAATGTGAGACACAGAACACAAGAAAGCAAATGTTCAGTTCAGTTCAGCTCCTATCTGAGCAGAAATCACTGCTTGTTTATTACTTGTTTTCCAGGTTTTTTGCAAGTAGGTTTCTTCCTGTCAAGCTGAGTTGCCGCATTTCGAGGAGCCCTGTGATAAAGGAGCATATAAAATTCAACAGTCCAAATGCAATTTTTAAAAAATCAGGTCAGATAAATCCTGTCTATGAAGAGGGTCAAACACTAGAAAGAAGAGAGAATAGAAAGGGGGAAAAATGTATGGCTGACTTTCCTGTTCTCATTTAGCCTGAATAAGAAATTAAGGAGGGGAAGCGGGAAGGAAGAGGAAAGACAGAACTAGAACAAAACTATTTCAGGATCTTTTATGGATGACAATCTTTATTATTTACATATAAAACCAGACTGGACAAAGCACTAAAAATACACTATATCTCGTTGGGAACAATCCTATAGCAGCAGGGAAATACAGCAGTTGACATAAATGGCCTTTTTCTATCATTAGCCTCTGTGATTCCATACCCATTTCATCCACAGCGTGTATCCTTCTTACAAGTCTCTCTGTAATAATAGTTCCAGGAATACAATCCACCCAGCCCTCATTCTCTGCACTATTGAGGATCTGGTGCTTTTTAGTGCTTGTCATATTGGTATGGACATTGATGACAGACGTCCCGATGCTCCTCTCTATTCCATTAGTTTCACACCATTATAATTCATGCAGGGAAAAATGTACAAGCAGAACAGCTCGCACAGCTTTTGGGGTGATTTCTGCAGAAAGAACAGAGGATGCAGTGTGCTACAAAAGTCCTGGAGGAAATGAGCACTGTTATCTGCCATTGATGTACACAGAAATTACTTATCAGCCATTAAACAACTGCCTTGACTTTTACACCTTCTCCCAGTTCTCCAGGTCTAGAGTTACCTGTCTTGATTATACTAAAGGTGTCTTGTCAGCCTTGCAGCAAAAGCTATTTTTATGGGGCAAATTCCCCTGACCTGATAATAACAGGGGATTTGTCATTACCAAAAATATTAGGCATATGAAGGGTTCCTGTTAACAACAGAATAAAACTATAAGGCATAGGAGGAGTTTCAGTTAACACCAGAATAGCCCTTAAAGCACTCTCTGAGAAGGTAAAAGGCCATATAGGGCACCTACTGTAGGTTTTGGACCCCCAGCACTCAAATGTCATATTTTGTCTTTCCCTTTTGAGGTCACCACTTAGCAGGAGACTCCAGCTTGTTTAAGTATGTGGATACTCTGACCGAAGCCAAAGTAGTCAGGAGCTTTGTTCAATCAGCGTTTTTGTTTCAGGCCTTTCCCTCTGAGGTTGTCTGGAGAACAGCTTTGATGTGACTTTCTGGTTTCTCTGTATTGTTACAGAGCTGACCTGGCGTGGCATGCAGGTCTGTACCAGGCAAATATTACGGAGGTTGACATTCTTCTCCATGTATTCATTCAGCTTCTCGTTGCAGGCTTGTGGCTTTGTGGTTTGCTGTGGAACAAGGGGGACCTTTGGGCTTGGCTGGCCCAGATTTCTTGTGCGAGGTGCTCTTGCAGCATGTTGTGAAGTCCAAAGGTCAATCCAAATCCAACTGATGGTCTTAGAAATATTTCTAATTCCAAGCTGGCATCATTTCAAAGAAGAAGAGAAGAGGAATATGTTCTATACACAAATTACTCAAGAGCCTAATCAGCCCTTTCCCTCAAGTGGAAAAAGGTTAACTGCTGTGTCCGAGTTAGAGTAGGCTGCCCTTAACACATTGATCATGAACTGACTTTGGTTGTTTCTGACCCAGCTGTATCATTTGAACAGGAGAATGAAGAGCACACCTCATGAAACCACAGCCTTCCCACTCAAGCTGTCTCATCTGCAATGTTTAATATTCCACTCTCCGGATGATCATTGCAGAACTACGTGCAAGCGCAGGAGGATTAAATGCCTGACACTTCCTCCACTTGCATTTTGGATTCCGGGTACCCGTCATGCCCTGGCCCCACGGCAGGCGCAGCAGCCAAGGCAGCTTGTGCAAAAGGCCTGAAATGCCATGTTTTACAAGCTGAAATATGAAGTGATAACTTCAGGAAGTTTGTTCATGCTTTGGATTGGTGACTGAGGGAGGAAGCAAGTGCATGGTTTCGGAATGAGTGAATTATTTTAAGCCAGCAGTCCAGAAATGCAAAGGAGGGATGTCAGGTCTCTGGAAGAAGCTAAACTGGACTGTATTCCCTTGTCATCAGCAACAACAACAGCTTGGGTGTTCTGAATGCTACCGAGTCCTGGGTTTTAACATGAAATTTTGCATCACCAGAAAAAAACATCTGTTCAAATTTTCTTCACCAACACTTCCGTAATTTAGCAACTTGCCAGTTGCATAACAAAATCAAACTGGGCACGTTGCCTTGTGTTTGGCACTTTGGTTTATTTACATTTTGCAAAGGTGCCCAAAGATCATTGGGCAATGACTGATGAGAAATTCACACTATTACTGCAGGTTCTTAGATTATTAGTCATTCTTGGACAGCTGAGATAATGTCACACAAAAGCTGAGAGAGCCTAAGGGCTTTTTTAAAAACCTGCTTTTCTAAGCTAATGAGGTTTGTCTGTTTCCAGTGTTAGTGTATTTTTGTGTGCAACTGTAAGACCTGGCAATCCTTTTTGAACCTGTTGACCAATTTAAAGGAAAAAAATCTAACAGGAAGGGGGAAAAGTTGTCACTGATACAAATTTCAGCCAAATTCATTAAAAGAGAGAGAGAGAGGAAAAGCTAATTAAAATTTACATGGGAGAAAGGAAAGGGCAAGAAGGAGAGAAAGAATGAAGGAGAGACTATAAATGACTAGCTATAAGGGAAAACTTCAGTTACAGTGCATATCTTAGTAAAATTGGAGTTGATCAAACTCAGACCACAGTAAACTAGACTTCCTTTATTCCAGTGCTTGGGGTTTTGGTTTCTTTATGCAATTACATCTTCCTGCATAAAATTCCTTACGCATACTACTCAGCTACATATAAAGGGGTTTTAAACAATGAGGGGAGGATGGAATATTTAATGGATAAATGTAGATGGGAAGGAGGCATTCCACTGTACCAATTGGACTTCACCATCTTCCTTTCCTTGGCATCTAGAGAAAACTCCATTAGTAAAGCAAGAAAGCATGACAAAGTAAACCACAATTTTTTCCCTACTGAGAGCTTCAGGCATACAAATGAGCTCTTGCCAGATAGCAAGTGAGATTGTATCATTTCCAAACAACTGACTCAAAGAAAAAAAATAAAATGCAGGCACCTTGAGAATTCTCTCAGACTCAAAACTGCAGAGATCGTTTTGCAGAATTAAGCTTTGCTCTTGGATTTCAAATGTTTGTGCCAAATTTCAGTTTCCAATGCTTCTGCCTGTGTGTGAGTAAGTGTGAAATTATTAATCCTTGAAAGCAGGGATTCATCGTAACGGAGTTATTGACGTTTTCTTGGCTCTAACATTGCAGATGTGATGCTAAAGACAAGAAACATTCCCACTGTTTGATGAAGAGGGTACCCAGGAAACACCAGCAGTAATTATTCTCCAGGCAGAAGATGTTTTCTGTCATCTGGTTCTTGACAACTATAAATAAAGGGCTCAATCTGATTTTTATACACTATTTCTACACTGTAAGAGACAGAATGATATATCCCACAGTTTGCAATGGAAGCCATATACACAGTGATGAGATTATAAACAAAGTATGCACGTACCACAAATGTTTGTATTTTTAGTGGTGTTGTGAAGCAGAGGTTCACAACTGCACTTGAGGGCCTTGGTTAGTGCAGAAACACCATTTCTGGTGCTGTAGCTGAAGTGTTTCAGAGACAAATGTTGGTACACAGGCAGAGGATACTTGCTAGCATAAAAGAACTGCTATTAAAAACTACCAAAGGGAAATGCTACCACTATTTTCCTTTCTCAGCTATGTAATACGTATTTGAAAGCAGAAACACAGAAAATACAATGTGATACTCAGCCCCAGGCCTGAAAGATCTCTACATGAAGCACCAGCACTCCCTGGGAGAGAAGGGGAGGTAAAGAACTCTGGCAAAATACAGTCCTCCTTCTTGAGCTCACAGCTGAGCTCTGCACTTCTGTTCCCCTGCAACAAGGTGAGAGCCCACCAGGAAAGCTTCAGAAGAGGTAACCAGTGAAACCTTCATTGTCAGAGGAGACAAAAACCTCGGAATTGTCTTTACTTCGCAACTCAGTGTGGTTCAGTGGGCCCTGAGCTTGCACTGGTGCAAGTCAAAGAGCTCAGTGGCTTTGACAGCTTAGCCCCACCCGGGCAAGGCACCAGGCTCGAGAGAGTAGATTTTCACCAGCAGGAATGCGGTGATGCAGCTGTGCTGCTTCCCAACCAGAGACAGCAGGACTGCCAGCACCTCCACAGTGAGCTCCAAGCAGTGAGGGCCTCTGGAGTGCTCGCAGTCTCTGGAGAGCAAGGATAGTCTGTGCA
>VZRN01006285.1:194779-216829 GCA_013397935.1 Dasyornis broadbenti | reverse complement strand
TTCCCTTCCCTTCCCTTCCCTTCCCTTCCCTTCCCCTCCTTTCCCTCTTCTTCAGGTCTGGCCATTTCATTACCACTAAGGGGGAAAGTAATAAACATAAGCCACACAAGACACAGAACTTCTGGGCAAATGGGTGAAGGAGGTACCAATCCAATGCTCTGCATTTGGACATTTAATTTCATTTTCTTGTGATTAAAACTCTCTTTATATTCTGTTGCCTGAATCAGCATGGGCTCCCTTGTCACCATGCCCAAGTTCTCAGGGAAATGTGTTTCTCATCCCTCCTTACTTCTTCCTGCAGGATCATGGCCATTCAGCCACATGGAATCCATCACCTGCCCAGTTGCAGACACAGAGTGAAAAATAAAAAATTGAGAAAGCTCTAATTGCCAATGTTCCCATTACCAAATCTTTAACGAGAATAAATCTCCCCAACCATACCCCCATGCACATCTTTGGGAAGCAGATCTCACCCTCTGCCCATTCCCGCCTGACAATCCGCACTGCAGATTGGCCACAACTCTTCCAGGAGCACAAACCTTCCCTGCATGGCAGCGGTGTCAGTTTGCAAGCAAATGACCATGCTGGGAAACGCGAGTTCTCAGGCTATCTGATGTCTGCATCAGCACGGATGTGTCAGTGCTGTTCTCACAAGGCATCACAGAGCCTTGCACGGAGCCATGTGAGAGTGAGTGAGAAATCAGCTGAATCTAATCAGAAGGAATGGCATAATTAACACGAATTCTGTGAGGAGCTGTTTGTTAAGTGATATGCAGCTCTCTGTTTAGTGGCTCATTATTCAACCAAGCCCGGGTAAAGCTTCGCTGTCTCCACGGAGTACAATGTAAATAGAAAAAAACAGCTTCATTTTCCCCATCCTGTCGCTGTAGACCATAATTTAAGCTGATCATACTTTTCCATTTTTCACAGAATTTTTCCACAGTGTGGATAGGGGCATCTAAAGTGTTACTGAAACATGTTAGCTGAGGAAAGAGAGAGAGGCAAGCTGGTCAGAGCTGCTTGGAGAGGGCAGCCCCACTGCTTTCTGGCTTCTCCTGAGTCTGCTCAGAGTGTGAGGAAGCAAGAATATAATAAGATTTCTGGTGAGACAAGCAAAGTATCAGTGAGGCAAGTTCTGCAAAGAGTTTGAAGTTCACATGGGGAGGTTTTCTTGGAAAGTAGCTCTCTCTTTGGGATATAACCAGATAAACCCAGCATTGCCAGGAGATGTGGAATCTCACCCGCTCCATGACACTGAATTGCAGGCAAAGAGAAATTTCAGTCAGTAGAAGGAAGGGAGGAACAAGAAGCATCAAAGTGGCTGTTGCTGAAGGAATAGCTCCAACAGATGTCAATTGCCACTGCCACAAGCCAACCAGCACTGCTTCTGTCCCACCATCCACCTCAGAGCATGGTGAATGCTCCTCCTCTCCCTGCTGCCAAGGACTTGAGTGCTAATGGACTGCTGACAGATGGGTGAAGACATTTATTTTTTCCTTTTTCATAATTTCTAAAAATCCCCCAACCACTTAGGGAGAAAAACAAATGCCAGCCATACCTCCAGATCCTAAGGAAATATGGGCATCCCCTGTTGATTTACATAACTTCTTTAAAAAAAAAAAAAATAAAATCAGAACTCTACCATGTCCTGTGGCATTAGACTTTCTTCCATTTTGTGCGAGAAAGGCACTCATGTAACAGTTGTTGACACATCCAAGTTGTGCTCCACAGCTGCTCCTGACCAAGAGCAAACACCAGACCACCACCATGGTAGGGCAAGCACATCTGAGCAGTGTGCCCCAAGTTTCAGTGTAAAATCAAGGCAGGAAATCAAGGCCAATACACGACCAAAGATATAATTTAGCTGGAAAGCAGCACAGTGAACGCTCTCTCATCTTTATTTCACCCTTTTTTAGCGCTTACAATTGCAAAAACTTCTCTTCCTAGGAGCTCCACAAGTCTGCCAGAGATGTTCTGAGCAGAAATGCATGTGTCCATGCAGGACACTGCGTGTTCACAGGCCTTTACCCATCTTCAGTGTCCTGGATTCATCGTGCTTGGGCAGAACATCTGCCTAGGATTCAGATTTACCAGCTGTGCCTTCTTTCTCTGCCCAGAAATTCTGTCCAGACAGAATCTGAAAAATACATGTCTATTTGGCCTGAATTTCTTGATGTTCAGCAGTCCAGAAGGAGTGATAATTCCAGTCAGAAAATGAGACAAGATCAACAAAACCCAGACACGTGGCAGTTGTATCTCTTACGACATAGAGGGACGGGATGCATCCTCCCTTGAAAAAGACTTTCATCCTTATACTTCCATTGCAATAATTTTTATTACAAACTGGATCCCATTGCGTCAATTCACCCTTGTTTCTGCAATTTCCAGCTTAGCCTTGCTCCTAGGCTCCTGTTAGTGAGTTCTGCCTGGCAGCTAAGGAAATCAGAGTGTGTTTTTAACTGTAGGGGTTTGGAAAACCAAAAGTAACCCTAAAACTCAGACAGTCAATAGAATGTAAACATGAGGAGGATGATCATGCATGGAAGGGGTGTCTCAGTGGAAAGAGAAACAGAGATCAGCCTCAAATCCATTGCTGATGATGATTCAGGAATGAAGGAGCAGGAAGGGTAGATTGAGAAGAAAACCACACCACAACTGAGGGACACAATTTCTAGATAAGCTGCAGTTTGGCCAAGCTATCCCAAGAGCAGCAGGTAGGTTTGTGGTAGAACAGATGTTTCTTGGGAACATGAAGCTGTGCCTTAACTTGAGCAGAAACACAGCTACACCCATAAGGTAAGAAAACCCCCTCGGAGAATAATAGTTCAAAACAAAAATAGAATAACTGAATGTAATTTTTCCCCCCTTTTCCTTCTTTTTTTTTTTCTTTCTTTCCTCTCATTAGACACATTAGATCTGCTGGAGGTTTTTTTATTTTCCATTCATGTTTCATGAATGTAAAAACATGTGCAACATGTGCAAATTAAGGATATAATTGACAGACAAATGGCAGCTGCCAAAACCAGGAGGGGAAACTTTCTAAAAGCTAATGGTTTCACAGATCCTTGCTGTTGCACTTTGTTTGTGAGTTTGTTGTCTGGTATGTAGTAGATCCTGGTAAGAATCCCCCAAACTGATGGTTTTTTATGATTTGAAGCACTCCATACATTATTTATGTCGGAATCAATAGAACAGTTTATATAAAAAAGATGTGTTGCAACAGTCAATTCAAAGAGAGCAATTTGTATGCAAGTGGAACTGATCAATCCAATAAAAATGATTGCCAAGTCTCCTGAGACTTATAGAAATACTTTCAATAAAAACATTTTTAATAAAAAAAACACAATGAAATATGTCCCAGCATAGGATTCAAATGGAAAGCAAACCTTTTCTGAACAACTGAGGAAAAGAATTTACACTTTGATTAAAGTCTGTTTTCATTCAATTATTGATGTAATATGGATATTTTAGTATGGAATATTATTTGTTTTTAAATCCTGGGTTGTTCACTTAGGTCCCATTTGTCCATATAGTTATTTCAGGGGAAGTGCCTAACTCCAGGATAACTTCTCTTCCCAGACTTACGGAAATAAGATGCATTTTTAATCTTGTGTGATGGTATCTCCACAATAAGATATGGAAATATCTGCTCAAAGAAGGTGCTCAGAGTCTGACTCAGGCCATACTCAGCCTAACTCATCTATGACCGTAAGAAATTTTATTTCTTGTGTGTCAGAAAAGTTCTGAAATACCAGTGTGGGAAGGTGATGCTTTTGCTAAGAAAAACCCACATTTTCAGGGGTAGACATTACAGTGTGTCTGCTGGTAAGAGTCTCCCTCACTGGAAAGCAAAGCGCAGCTATTTGGTGTTCAGCTGAATCAGCGTTCATAGCAAAGAAACAGCTTCCACGGCAGGAAGGAGAGGATGATTCTTTAGATTTGGGTAATCTAAGCCTTCCTTCCTTCTCACTGTAACAGGACTCTCCCATCCAAGTTTCTTAAATCATGGTTGGTTTTGTTCCAGTGTCACAGACTGGGTGATGACTCGACTGGGTGTGTGGCGGCACAGCCAGTGTGACCTGCAGCTCTGGCCCTGCTGGCATCAAAGGCAGTGACTCTGCTGCTGCTGCGTTATCTCCCAGTGCGTGAGCACCTGCTCACACATCATCTCTGGGTGATGGGGACCTCTTGCCACAGGGTTCTCATGGCACAAGGTGAAATAGTCGCTTTTATGCTGTTGTTTTCTTATACTGCAGATAGATTCAAACAGTCTGCTGGTTCGCCAGGTAGAAGGAATCCTAATTTGTTAATAAACTACTTGCTTCAAAGTTCTACACTCAGATTTCTCAGACATAGGCATTGGGTTTGTAAGTCTTCCCCTCTCTGGAGGGACTCAGTGTCTATGGGATTCATTTTTGAAATTACAGCTTCAGTGAATGTGATGCCTAAAGATTTTAGCTTTTTATACATTTTTCATGTATTTGTAGCTTTGTGGACTGTTAGCACATGGTTATATAGCTCCTGGTATTTTTTCTAGCCTTTCTCCTAGATTTTAGAATAATAAGCCAACCTTCTAACATATTCCTGAAATACTGCTTAGTTTTATTCTCAAGAAGAGAACTTCCAAAAGGACATTTTGCTTTCCAACCAGAATCTGAGAAGACACAACAAGAAATGGGGCAAAGAAGCCCCTGGACCAACTCCAGTGGGGCAAAACCCAGGGGAAAATTACCTAATGAACTGCTCTTCTAATTGGACAGTATTTGTTAGATATGCTAATTTGTTAAACTTATAAAAATTGTGGAAATCCAGTGCCTGGGGTGCCCATGACCATGGGGGCACCGGGCAGCTTCCAGTAAAGACCTGCCTTTTATTTTACTGTTTCAACACTGTTGCAAGAGTTTTGGGGTTTTTTTTATTTGATTTATGGTTTTTTGATGAACTCACCTTTTGCTGTCTTGCCTTAAATCTATGAGGCTCTGCATGAACCCTCATATACAGCATCCTCCTGTGCCTTCCCCAGGAATGTGCTCACCCAAACTCGGCTGCCTGCTGGTGAGAAAGGCAGGGCAGTCGGGCTACAGAGCTGACTGTTCTAGAAGCCACTTCTCCCATCTCCTGCGATTTCCTCAGCCCCTGGGGAACCATGACTCTTAGCTGTGCAACAATTACATCAGCAGGAATAAAATCATGGAACTGAGGCCTTCCCACCACAGTCACAAGCTCAGATGATGGAGACAAACAAGAAGTGTCACCACGAGTCACCGCCAGGCAGACTTGGGCTGGCACAGCTGTGGGGTACATGGAATGAATGACCTTTGGCGCAATGCAAACTTAGTCATTAATGTAAAAAACCCAGCCTTTCAGCCTACTGCTTCTCCTACACGACCAATGTGTTTTCATATTCCAGAAAATAAGCATTCCTGCGAAGTCATCCAGTCACCCTCCCAGGCTGCTCTCTTTTCCTAGACCAAACTTCTTTCAGCTTGGGACCAAAAGCCTGGGTAGCAGCATGGAAAGAAAGCAACCATTAGAGACACATTTGATGAACCTCTAACATTTGGACTCAGGTACAAGAGCAGTCATCTCTGACGTCAAGGTTTCCAGGGACATATGGCAGCAAAATATAGGTCTGTGAAACAGAAATAAATGGATGTCTGAAATGAGTAACCAAGCTCACAGTGAGAAATAGCTGAGGTAGTTTGGAGGATGAGATCAACCAGTTATCTCTTGACACTGCAGTATCATTTTAGTCAGCTAATTCTTTGTTGAGGAGAGCCAGAGCGAATTCTAAAGCCTGGCAGTGAACATCACCAAAGAGAAATATGTCTTTGCTAATAGTGTTTATTTCCTCCTCTGATGCTTAGTGATGTGTTCCACCAGATTCAAGTCCGCTGAGGGGTCAAGGAGGCTGAATCAGATGTCAGCTTCACAAAACCAGTCTGGATAAACACCCTCTGATTTTATCTTCTGAAAGGCAGAATTGTTATCGCAAGCCCTCAAACTTACACTCATATGTGCAGCAACTCTTCCTTATTTTCTTATTCTGAACATCCCCAAATTCCCCATCTTTGTCCTGATAATTAATGTTAGTCACACATCTTCCCATGGAATTTATCCACCAGAAAATTGTGCCTTTAAAACCCTCAAATCTCTATTTTGTAGCATGTTAAAACAGCGTAAAACCCTTAAAGTTTAATTCCAACAAGGTTAATTTCTTCATTTTGACCTGCAGGTATATTGCAGATTACTATTCTCACGCTAGCAATAAATTTAAAGATCAAAACAAAATGCTGCAACTTTATTGAAACTGATAGCTGGTATTTCTGACATAACCTAAAAAGGTATTGTGCCAATGATTTAAAATTGTAAAGTTTTACTGTGCTTTGGAACAAGAAGAATCATTGGCACAGCACCACGCTGTTCCCTCAGGCAATCATGCACATTAACCACAAATGCAGATAAAAATTTCTCAAGAGCAACCTCTGTATGTTCTCCTGACCACAGAACACATGGAGGTAAAATATCACACATTAGCCCTTTTAATAAACAGTCTCAAATTATGGAAAATACTGACACAGGAATTTCAGACCCAAAATCCTGGATTTTGGGGAACTGCAGATGGAGAGCTGGGACTCAGCAGCTCCTTTATGTTGCACAGACAGCGCTGACATTACGATGCAGTCATTTGATGTGACAGGGATCATATGCATTCCCAAAAGCAGCTCCTCAGGCTTACAGTCCTTGAGCAGTCATAAAAATAAGATGTCTCCCCAGACATTTCAAAGATAAGGCTGCAGAGAGAAGGGCCATGTGGTTTACAACACTCTTGGATAAATCCCATGACGCACCAAGGCCGTTTGCAAAGTATCCGGTTCTCTCCATGACAGCGGACAGAAGTGCTGTGCTGGGAGAGGAAAATAGGAAGGAAGTATTTGGAGCTTTGCCACTTTTCCAGAAAAAATTATGGTTTCATGAAAATGCACTCTCGAGAGCATCTTTGTCATAAAATTTGATTTTGGTGCTGGGTTTTACAACACACAGCCCCAACACCTCCATCCCCAGCCCATCCTTCTGATCCCCAGGGGGATGTCTTCTCTGGAGGCTGCCCTGTGACATCCTCTCGCTTTCCGAAGGATCACAGACATTTTATTGAAGATTTCCACAGCTTTGTCAGTTTGTGCCTTCAGGGCATCTGGTGTTTAGTCACACGATCATACGAAGGAGGCCTATTAGGCTTAATTTCTGCCAAGTTTGCCGCAATTAGTGAACATGCTCCTGGTTTTTAACATCTGTGCAAAGCATGTCCTGGTATGGTGTTTTCTGTCCTTCTTCCCTCCCTTTCCCACCTCCTCCACCTCCTCCTCTTTCTCCTATTCTTCCTCCTCCTCGACCCACAGCGGGTGTCAGCAAGAGCTGGCAGTGCCCTGCGAGGTCCCTGTGGTGGCTCTGCCATATGGGTGCCCCTGGCATCGCCCTCCTGCAGGAGCAGGGTGTGGCAGGCAGGGCTGGAGCTTTTGATCTGAGATCAGAGGTGGGGAAGGAGGCTTCACTTCAAATCCCTTGCCAGCTGGGGTGGTTAATCTCTTCCCGTGCCCGCAGCAATAAAAATCAGCATTTACATAACACCTGGGGTCACCTGGGAAGCACTCTGCTGTCAGTGAAGGATTATGTCCCAGCCTCAGGTGCCCCTGTCCCTGGAAGGGGAGCTTCTGACTGCCAGGCACAATGAAAAAGCCTTCTGCTCCTTTTGGGATGATGGCTCACCCCCCAGTGAGGTATTTGAGTGGGTTTGTACTTAGGATAGCACAGGGGTGGGGGTCAGCCTGGGTCCTCACAACAAGCAAAGATTTCTCTGGCCACACAGGACTAAAAAAGTTGTTTAAAGTGATCCCAAAGCAAATCTTTATGCATATAAAAGGGAAAGCTTGAAGTGTTATTTCTTTTGCTTGGGAAAAAAAAAAAAAAATCTAAATATTAAGTCCTGGCTTTCTTATTTGTGCTGTAGGGTTCCTTGGAGGGCTGGCAAACATGGGGAGCTGCAGCATCACAAGCATCAAGCAGCAATGGGAATATATTTCACGTAAAGTGCTGCTTATGTTAACATCTCTTCAGCACAAATGCCTGCAAGAACACTCAGGGGACAAACTCTCTTTGTGGAAATTTCAATATCGCTGCCTCTTTCTCTGCAGGCAAGAAAGGATTCCTTTCCAAAACAGGAAGGAAAAGTGCGTGACATTCTGGATTTTTCTGAAAGAGAAAAATAAACAGATAGCATTTCGAATGAAGTGTTTTAAATATTTACATTGTTTGGAATGTGTGTATGATAAATTAGTAAATGAATAGAGAATTATCCACCTATACAGAGAACTCTGTATGTTATATATGTCTATATAAGCAGAGAGAGATGCAGATATAGAAAGAAATGAATTCCACAAGTGTTAGGGGCAGCAGGACTCACCATTGGACACTGGGCTAGAAACCACAAAACCTGGGATTAAAACCTTGCTCTGCTACCAAGGTTCAGCGTCATCTTGAGGAAAAAAACTTCGTTTCTGTACGTCAGTCTTTCTCTTCTCTTCATCTGTCTAAACTGTAACTCTAAGGACTTTCAATCACCTTGTGTTGGTACTGAGGGTCTCTGGGTGCTGCTACCATCATCCTCAGTGGTTCAATCCAGTTCTCTTTGTGGGACTGTCTGTAATTCTGGGAATGCAAACCAGAGATGTACGTCCCCTGTAGATTTAGCAGCTTCCAGATTGCAAATCTAACAGCTTCACTTCCCTCCAGTTTACAAAAGACTGTGCTTTGAAATGTCAGATTTCAGATGCATTTGAGCAAAAAGCTGCCTAGGTAAGATTTAGAAACGAGCAGCAAGTGCGTGTACCCTCATGGATCACAGTCCTGCCCTTTCTGTGCCCGCAAACTGAGCGAGTAAAAACTTCTTGAACAAGATCAAAGTGAAGAGGTTCCCATGACGAAACAGAACTGCAAATATGAGTGGGTTTGCAGCAAAGAAATACACAGTCCTGGCCAGCAGCCTGGTTTAATTGAAGCTGGTCTAAAAAATGGAGATTTTCATCATAACAGAAGTAATTTTTCTCGTACTTCTTGGGAAAATGATTCAGTATGATTCAACACCAACTAATAGCTAGCTAGTACACTTATTTATATGCCTATTTCTTACAGAGAAAGGGAGTAGGAGAGTAACTGAAGCAAGTCCTTGCTAAGGGAGCAGCAGGAACCTGCCAGGATTCCTCACCTCCCTCTTGCTCTGGGTGGGCACATCAGCTCTGGCCAAGCTTTTTGGGGAAGTGATGATCTCCACCAGCCTTGAGTGTGTGTGGATGGAGACAGTGCCCCTCCAGACCTTCCACAGCATCGGAGAAGCAACCCTGCACTGACTGGGCACACCTGGTACCTAAGCAGGAGCCTGGGAGCAGAATGGGAAGGAGAGAAGAGATTGGCATGCATATATGAAAATTTAATCCCAAGTAATGATCTGCACATCAAAAGCATTTGCAAGCATGCCTTATAGGTGGGGATATAGCAGATGGCAGGGGATTTTTTTATGAATTCTTTCTGAATGTAAGGAAAGAAGAGAATGGAGCATTTATGCAACTGCATGTTGCCTGGCTGTTTTCTGTTTCTTAAAGGCTTAGATATTTGAATTCTACTGGTCTGGCTATGGATTTTGCATTATATCTGCTTCATAAATTGCCTCAGGTATTTAAATTTTATGCTGTCAAAGACATTGAAAGTAGAGTGAAATACGTTTGTTTGTGTGGGTACATGTGTTTTTGATAGGAAAATCAAATGTTTATTATGATTCAGCCATGATGCTTGTTAGAGCACCCTGGAGTACTCAAATGGACTGTCTCCAGATACGCAGTTTGGAACTGACAACAGACAATTCATTCTGTGTATTGATCGCTCCTCTGAAAATTTTCCATGAGGAATACCTCTTCTCCATAAAACAAAGGGAAAAAAAGCCCCAACCTAACAATATGTAACTTCAAATTTCTGATATCACATGCCTGCGTGAAGAGCACAGATCAGTTTTTCCAAGATACATGCAGGGAGGGAAATCATTGTTTCTACTGGACAACTGTACCCTGTTCAAAATGTTATTTGCATTCACTTTTCGATTTGATTGAAACGCCTTCATTTCTCCTGGAATATCTCCCAGAGGATTTTCTCTCGGAGTAACTCTGATATTACTAAATGACAAAAAGCAGAAAAGGAGAGAGAATATGTCCATATCTATGCATGCATAAGTTTTGAAATAGCTAAAATCAATGCCTTAATGTGACGAGGGGTAGAGGTTAGGAAAACATACTTCAAAAAGAAGAATACTACTTAATTTACTAATAAAAATATATTCATTCTCTAGGGCCACATCTGGTCCTTTCTAAAGAAAGAGAGTGTACACACATATAACTTGCCCCACCTTATGGTATCTCCTACTATAAAGAAGAAAAAAACTCACCCAGACCACCATCCAAATCTCGGGACAATTCAGAATGGTCTATACACACTTCTGTATATTTTAAACACTGAAAGTTGTTCCCTCCTGTTTGTAGAACTTGACCTGGCTCCCTCATCCCCTCAGATCCTGCCTCCAAGGGCTGAGCAGCATTTTCAGCCTTCGCTACCCTGAGCTCATCCATCGCCCTTGAGTTCTGTCCCTGGAGCAGCTCCTGCCCTCCTTGTCCAGCTGATGCTGAGAGCAGCTGAGCAGACACAAGCCTTGGCCAGAATGAAATGGATTTAAACACCCAAGGAGGTGTTCACATTCCCATGGGAACCGAGGAGCCCTGTGGCAGGGTGTGCGGCAGCAGGGCTGACAGATGCAAAGCACCCTGGACACCTGAGCAACTTCCCTTCCAGCTCAGGAGGGTGCCAAGCCCCAGGCCAGGGCTTCCTCTCCTTTGCCAAAACCAGGAGGAACTTCTCTGCGCTGAGGAAAGAAGGCAGGAGCCAAATACCAGCATGGGAGAGGGAGCGGGCCGGTGCTTTGGAAGGTGGTGACAAGCTTTGGCGGAGACACCAAACTTTTTGCCAGAAACAGAAACTCCCCCGTTCACTGCAGGAGCTCCTTCCAGGCTCATTCCCTCACTGCCTGGAGGCAAACACACACACACTCTCACACACTCATCCTCTCCCCACTGGAGCTCTCCTCAAATGCAGCTGCAAGGGTGAGACCTCTGCCGTGACTTTGAGCACAGCAGCACAGTGTGGCCGGTCCGTGGTGCACAGACGGCTGGGCAGTAGGGGTTGGTCACTTGGCCACTAAAGCGAGATAAGGCTTTCACTGTCACCATCCAAATCAAATACTGGGCTCTGTTTGTTCAGATGATCTCTCTGCTGCTCCCTGCCTTGATTAGCCACATAGCAGAGCTTAAACTAGAAGAAAACAAGGCAGCATGAGAGAGAGAAAAAGTCCTCCTCTTGCGTTTAATCTGCCATTTCAGTAGCACTGGCTTCCCCACTGGCAGCAGATGCTGATCCCCTGACCTGAACTCCACAATTCACTGAGACCTGGGGCAGGGGGAATCTGCTCCCACCATCCTCCCACCAGGGAAGGGACTGGTCAGTGCCAGAACCAGCACATTTGGACACATGGGTGATTTGACCTGGTAAGAGTTAAGCAGGACACATGTGGAGAAGAGAACCCACCTCTGAAGAGTGGTATATAAAAGCTCTTAAAAATTTCTTCCAGATTATGTTTTTCCAACCTGTGATGATGTTTGTGACGAGCACATCTCAGGTGGAAAGGCTCCAGGAGACATGGCAAGCGCATCTGTGACAAATGAAGGGCATTTATCTGTCTGAAGGGCAGAAGAGACCAATCTGCCATGAGAAAGAAAAAAAATGTGAGAAGTGGTGAAACACCTGGAATAATTCAGTTTGGGGAAAAAGGCTTTTGAGAGCGAGGGTAGTTCCCAATTTTTATATTTGAATGCAAAAGTTTGCAAGCAGTTTACGATCCCTTGGGACCTCCTCTCCAGTCAAGCTCAGCTTGTAGGAGCTGGTCAGAAGGTCAGGGATGTCCCAGGTGTGGTAGCTGATTCCCCAAAGCTGACATCAGAACTGGGCATGCCCTGGAGAGACCTTTGATAACACACAGAGTACAGAAGACCTTTCAACATCAAATCTCTAACAGTGATCTGTCCCAGGGAAGCTTCCCTTCCAATATTTCCTATGTTCACAGCAAGGAAAGTTTTCAAAATCCACCTTGCCACTCTTAAGCTCTCTCCCATTCATTCAGTTTGTGAAAGAACGTGAACTGAAGGATGGATAGTTGGGCAAGGGACACAGGGCACACCTGCCAACAGCACAGCAAGCACAGTTAGAACACCAATTTCCCACCTTTGAATAGCTGGTTTTGAGACAACTCTTTCATTTGTGTCTTCGTACCACACAGGGAGAAAGAAATACAGACATAAAGTCCTTGCTCAGTGACAAATGCTGGTTTTTTCAGCATTTTCAGCTCTGTCCCTGAGTTCCCACTGCAACTTTTCCACTGACCCTCTAACATTACCTCGTGGAAACCACTTCACTGTGCTCTACCTCCATTTCAGTCCCCATGCTCTGTGTTTGGACTGCAAGCTACAGCAAGTAGCAAGATGCTGAATGTACCTGTTCAGGAGCCTTGTGTTCTGGGGACATTCTAGAGACACCACACAGGAGTGGTTTGGTCGACACAGCTTAGTCTAATTCCTGTTCTCAGTGAACACAGTTAGAAACACTGGTATTTTTAGGCCTTAAAAAGGTGATTATCAGCAAATCTGAGCAACTATTTTCAATCTGAGCAACCATACAAGAAGGAGGACCCAGGGAACTCCAGTCAATCAGCCTCACCTCCATCCTTGGTAACGCAGCTAATTCCATACAGCATTTCCAGGCACACGAAGGACGGGAAAGTCACCAGGAATGGCTTCACGAAGGGGAAGGCATGGCTGAACTTCTGTGATGAAATGGCTGCCTAGGCTTCACTAAGGCTTTTGACACTCTCCCACATAAGATCCTTATCATCAAGTTGATCAAGCAGGGACTGGATGAGCAGACAGTGAGGTGCACTAAAACCTTGCTGAACAGTCTGGCCTGAAGGATGGTGATCAGTGACATGAAGTGGAGCAGCTTTACAGAGAAGGTCTTAGTGAACACTAAGCTGAAAATTAATCAGCAACAAGGCCTGCAGCAAAGGCAGCTAAAGGGATCCTGGGCTGCACTGGGAAAAGCCCTGCCAGCAGGTGGAGGGAGGTGATCCTTCCACTCTCCTCAGAACTGGGCAGATTGGAGAGACTTCAGCAAAAAGCCACAACAAGGATGTTTAAGGAACTGGAGCATTTCTTCTGTGGGGAAAGACTGAGAGAGATGGGACTGTTCCGCCTGGAGATAAGAAGGGTCAGAGGGGATCTCATCAATGGATATAAATACCCAAAGGGAGGGTGAAAAGAGGACAGGGCCAGGCTCTTCTCAGTGATATCCAGTGACAGGACCAGAGGCAGTGGCACAAACTGAAACACAAGAGGTTCTGCCTCAGCACAAGGAAACACTTTTTCACTGTGGGGGTGACAGAGCACTGGCACAGGGATGTTGTAGAGTCTTCATCCTTGGAGATATTCAAAAGTTGCCTGGACATGGTCCTGGACAACTGGCACTAGGTGACCCTGCTTGAGCAGGGGTGACCTCAATGTACCCTCCAACCTCATTCCATGATTCTGTGGTTTGAGCTGCTGGCCAGGAGCTTCTCAAGAGCATTTCACAACTTCAAAGACTTCAGTATTTGGTGTATTCAAATACTCACATCAGCACTGGCTTCCAGCTGGGGGTGCTGATGTGGCACATCACTTGCAGTGGACTCCTCATCTGATAAAGAATTCTCATGTCATGGTTTGAGTTGCTCGGATCTCCCAGTTTCGGTTTGATACTGTAGTTAAGCTGATCCGTGGACTGGCTGATTTGAGAGGGACAGTTCTCCCTCGAGAGGTGGAACCAGAGAGGTTGTAAGACTAAGCCATGTTCAGCCATAATGTCCTGTGAAAGACCCAGCTCTGACCAATTGATCTGCACTTCTTGAATGTCAAGGTGTATCTCAGGCTCCTTGAGCTCAGTCTCTTCCTGACCCTGAAAGCGGCAGGGTAAAACTCATGTCTCATTCTAAATGTTACTGATTCATGGCACCAGAAATTATGTGCCTGGTATTGAAATGGGGATATCTGGCATTATCCTCTTCCCCTCTTACAGGAACACTACAAGGATTTACACTGAGTTTTCAGTATCAGCCTCAGGAACACTTCACATGTCATGGAGCTGTGGTCCCATGTTTTCTGCAGACTCATATCTGCCTTGCTTACCTTAATTTCTCTGTTTTGAGGTTTTCTGTCCCCATCGCAGCACCTGCAACCCTGTCTGTGTTGTCATATGAAAGCAGTTTCCAGAGATTAAGACAGTCCTTCAGGAGAAAGGCACAGCTACTGCAAATTGCCACATATGGGCTATTTCCAAAGTTGCTTCCCATGATTTTGCAGCTGTTAACACGGCACCTTGGTTCAGTCCAGAAAGTACCAGCACTAATACTAGTCCTTGGGAAAAAAAATAGCAAAAAGAGGTGAGTGATTTGCCAGCTCATACTTTCTTCATCCTACACCACCTGTTTAAATTCATCAGAGCACCAGCAAGCAGCTTTGTGAATTCAAGCTTTTCTACTGAAGGTCAAACAAAATTGCTAAAGAACTTAAAATCCTGAAATTTTAACTTTGCAGTCATTATTTTGACTGCCATTTTCCATACGCTTACCCTGTTGAGGGAAAATCTCTGTAAGCTTCTGTACCTTGTGTAGAGAAGAAATTATCTTGGTGGAAGAGGTTACAAAGGTGCATGCAGGAGGAATTTGTTCTGAGGGTCTGAATATCCTGCATTGAAAGGTTCTGGTTGACCTGTGTGATTGAAACTCAAAACAATCACTGGTGGCTTCTCATATGTGCACTCAGAGGATGCAGAACCCAGAGGACAGTATTTCTGATATAGCAGAAAACAGGCAGGCAGGGGTTCAGCTATTTATTTTCTAATGGCTGTTCTCTGGCTTAAATTTGAGCTAAGACTCTCACAGGAGTCTTCAGCCTGATGCCAGTGGGGCAGATTTCCAACCCTGTGTAGCTATCACATAAGCACACAAAAATTTAAGGTTGAAAAAGAGGATCAGAAACCAGCTCTGGGTCCTTGAGAGGCGTAAATGGCAGCTGGTCTGAGAGGCACAGCAAGGACTCTCTGCACAAGCTTCTTCTTCAAAGGCTCACAGATGGCCAAACCCTGGGCCACCCCTCCAGCCATGGACAAAGGTTAAATTTAAATCCATCAGGTCTTTGTGGTGGCCACGTTCTGTCCCCAGCACGAAGGATCTGCTCAGCGCCGGGGCAAGCTCTGGCCATGGGCAGATGTCCTGCAGCCAGGCAGAGCAGCAGGGGAGGTGGCTGTGGTGGCAGTGGCTGCTCCTCTGCCAGCTGTACTTCTTCAGTCCTCCCACTGGCGAACCACCTTCCTTGCCTCTGGATTTGCCTGTACACTCCTCTAGACAGTGGTCACATGGAGCAGGGGTGAGCGGAGCCGTGGCGGATCCAAGGGCCAGGAGGGACAGCAATCACAGAGTGCAGGCTCTAACTCCACCATTTGTCCCAGCTGCCTGCAGAGCATGGCATGGCAGCCAAAACCACCCAGGGAAGGTGCTTGGCCCGGCACTGTCACCCAGCAGCACAGCCATTCCTTCAGAGACCATCTCTGCCTGATGCCTTTTGCTCCCCCAAAGAGCCCAAGCCCAACCCGAGCCCTGCCTGAGCCCAGCTGCTCACCTGGAGTCAAATCAGGGAGTGATTGAGGGATCCTGGGTGCAGGCTGGGGCAGATCCTCATTCACTGTGAGTTGTGCTGTAGGCAGCTACAGTCCCACGGAAATCAATGGGATAATGAATACTAATTAGTGGCAAGCCACAGTGGGACAATCTGGCAAAACATCTGTCCTTGCCCTGGGAGTGGGAGTTCCTCAGGTCCCTGCCATTGTCACGCAGTTTGGGGGGCCCTCGTGAGCCTGTGGAAAGCAAGATCTTGAATATTTACAAGCAACATAAAAACTGGCCCCAAAAATCACTTTCTCATCAGTTTCGCTAAGCCCTAATTATAATGTAAATTGCAAAATTGGAAGGAATTCAGAGACGAGCAACAAATACGACTAAGGGGATAGGAGGATTGATTTATGAGAAAAGATTAAAAGACCTAAGAATTATGCAGTTTGACTAAATGATGACCGTGGGCCTGATCTTGCAAACTTTTCCCAGAGATGGCTCTCCACATTAAAGAGCAAGCACGATTGAAAAATATCTACCGTGTCCTCCAGTGAGAAGTTCTGCAAATCAGTATTCCAGCCTGAGACAGAAGGGAGCATTAGTTTTCATCTTGCAGCTAAGAAAGTGAAATATTCTAGTACAAAGCTCAAAGATCGTTTGCAGTTTTGGGGGGTGTTACATGTGAAAAAAAAAACCCAGAATGTATTCACATCAGAAAGAAAAGGGAGGTATGTAAATACTTGAGGCCTGAAAATGACCAGTGTAACAGGAGTGATAGGAAAATTATGCTTTTCTCTTGGTAGACTGTTAAATGTATTTATTTGTACCTTTCTGAACTGATGAATTGTACATTTGCATGGGTTCTACACAGCTTTCAGTGCTTTTGAGGATCTACTTAAGCTGTAGAAAACATTATAGAGATGTCACAGGACCAAGCATACAAAACAATTCAAATGACAGAAGAAAGCAACAGGAAAATGGGAGATGCAGCATCTCAAAAGAAGAGATGCAACACCAAGTGTTAAACTGTCCTCTCGCCCCATGCATGGCTCTGTTTGAAAAACCAAGGTGCAGTAGTATATCACTTACTAAAATGTGGTTTCATTACTGTTTTAATAATCATCACAAAATGAAATAAATAATATTTATCATGACTGGTAAGTAGGTCTTCCCAAAGTAAAAAATTAGGTAGTATTTTTCTTAAAGTCAAATTGAAATGCTTTACTTCTGAAAAAGCAACTTTCACTTTGTTAAATTCGGGAAGCATCAGAACCTTTGGCTTACCCAGGTTTTTCTCAGTTAAAAATGAATTTACTCTTTTTTAAAGAAATAAAAAATTAAAGTGTCAAGTGAATCAGAATCAAAACCAACATTGTATCAAAAAGTAATGAATCAGAAGCAAAACCAAAACTCGTATTGATCAAAATGTAGCAAAAAGAAAAACAAAAAATTCCCACTCCTGTGGTTTGGTTCAGCCTAAGCAAAATTCCATTCATTTTTTACCTGTCTGTCTATCTGTAAAATCCATCGCTCATCAGGCTCTTGCTTTGGGTAGCTCCCTGTTGTGCGAGAGCCTGGATCCAATGCATGACACTGGCCCTGCAAAATAGGGTGCAAGTAAATAATGCCTCCAGTCTTGGCACAGAAACTGAAAATTGTCACAGTGCTGGTCCCAAAACCAGACCTGGCCCAGAGAGATCTGTCTGAGTTCACACTGCAATGGAGAAGGCGAGTTCCCAGCATCTCCAGGAGCAGCCTCAGTGATTCAACAGATTCATATTTATATCAGCAAGCAGAGAAGTAATCCCTATTTCAGTGGCCCTGGCGCAAAGGAAAAAAAACCCACATTATCTTTCCCAGAAACCTCACAGCTGCTTATCTGAAGCAGTTCATGACAGTGAAAGAAGTGGATAAATGTGCCATGTAATGCTGCAATGAGATTTTTAAAGGCAGGCATGATTTCACTTAGGCAAGCAAGGGAAGGGTGAGTCAGCAGATGATTTCATAAGAGCGATCCACAGCTGGCTCCAGCGTGGTGGCTGCAGCGTGGTGGCTGCAGCGTGGTGGCTGCAGCGTGGCGAGCGAGGCAGGCTGGTTGGTGGGCTGGGAGGGTGCCAGCTGTGAGCCCCACCTGCCAGGACACTGCCACCAGCATCAACACGGGGAGAAGCCACCCTGAGGAAAACTGCTGAGGGAGGGAAGATGAATGCCATGGGAGGAAAACACCAAAAAGTCTGTAAGACAGGACAGGTCCACCATGGTTTTCCTCCTCCCTCCCATGGCTGCTTCCTATTGCATGTATCTGAATCCCACAAAACTTTGTCTTGTGGAGGAAGAGGAGGGTGAAGAGGGAGAGAAAGGCTCTAGGAGGCCTGGGAGCTGATGCCCCCCTTCCCAGCTCCTCTTTCCCACAAGTATGGGTCCCCCTTGCCCCACGGGACAGCGCTGATGGCCTGCTGGTGCCAGCGTTTCCCCACCCACCACAGTGCCTGCTTGGAGCCAGCTGCTCCATAACTGCCTGGGAGCCATGGCACAGCAGCCCTGTCCAACCCCCGGGTGATGCTGACACAGGATTCCCACCCAGGAGCCCGCTGGAGTTGCAGGGAATGATGCTAGGATGTCTGAAGCTCTGCAGCACCCAAATGAAGGACAGGTAGGTGTCCTTCCTCTCTCTCTGTGCTTGGAGATATCAGGACCTTGTCCCTCTGTCCCTGTGCTGCAGGAGAAAGTGGGAAACACCAGGGACGAGCCCTCAGGGTCTCTGGTCACAGATACAGGGCAGCACCTTCTCTTCCATGCAGGGAGGCGATGGAAGGAGGAGCTGAGAGGGGCACAGCCTCTAGAGATCACAAAATTCCACTCGTGGTCTGCAGAGCAAAGCTTCATCCAGGTTTTTCCCCTGCTCACCGTGCTTTACTCACAAGCCACTGGCACACATATCAAACACAGGCGTGTTCTACCTCACATCTGTGCCAAACACGAGCTACACCCCAGCCAGCCCCAGGATGCTCATGGGGTAACATGTAAACACAGAAAAGGAAGCAGTGAATAAGGGATGGTGAGCAAGACAAAAAGCTGGATGAAACTTCAAAAAATTGTGGATCTGTTCACAAAATTTGGGGATCTTATCAGCATTAATTTTTATCACAACCCATGCTTTCAAGTACATTTTGCCATGTGAACTCTGATAGGTTTTCACGCCTTAGTCTGATATTGCTGTTCTACTTGATATTTCCCTTGGTTATTCCTGCACAGGTTCACACTCACCATTGCATTTCGTTTTGGTTTTTTTTTCCCCTTGCAAGAAATTCATAATCAGCCTCCCTGAAAAACTCTGCAGTTCAAGAGTGCCATCTTGAGGCTTCCTACATATAAGGACTATGTGCTGATTGAACCTCAAGTATTCAGGGAGTTATTTACATTTAAAATATCATTTTAAAAAGGCATGAGGATGTGCACGGTGGGGCAGCTCGTTTCTGCCATGGATTACCTGGAGTTAAGGGATCCAGCCAACAGAAATGTCACCCACAGTCAAGATTTTCAAAAGCAAACACCACTAGTGAGTTCTCTGCTTTGGGATATACTGTTTGAAGTGCCTCAGGAGATACCTGGTGTTCAGACTGTGCTCACTTCCAGCCATCTGAAAACCCAATGAACTTGCAAAGTATTTTAAGCCAGTACTGAAAATGAATAATTATTATTTTAAATCTTTTTTTTTTTTTTCTATGAGACACATGATTGTATGTTTAATTTAAGTTAAAGGCAATATCAGAGGCAAAAGAAGACTATGGCTTTCAAAACTATTTTAAGTCTATGTGGGGACAATATTGCTTTAGATATTCCCATGCTTTAAAACAAAGGAGAAACCTTCATGCTTTGGAGTGTGAGTTTAGAGGTTATTATGAAATCTTTTTCCTTCTACAGCATAGTCCAGACACCAGTAATTTATCCCTGCAGGAGAGCCAGCAGGTAGATTGTTACAACAAATCAGGCATAGGTTGAGAATCTACCCTTGGAAGTGGGATATTGCTTTTCATTCTTCCTGCTGTAGCTGCCAGGTGGCTTTGGGCTTGGGAAAAGGATATGTGCCAGCACATTCACAATGAAGTGCCCTAAGGATGAGGCGCCACAGGAAACCAGAGACCCTCAAAAATATGCATTGTTAGCACCACAAATAACCCGTGTTTCCTTGTGATCTTTTTCATTTTGAAGCCAAGCAGAAATGTAAAACTTTCTGAAACGATTGCCCATGATGTACGTCCCCCAGTTATCAGCACTATCAAAGTTGCACAAGTATGTTCTTTGGTTTTTTTCACAAGAATTTTAGATTGCGTTAGATGGGAAGTCCTAAAACTGTGAATTTGACTGAAGTCCAGATGAAAAGCAATCTACCTCCAGCTATGTAAGAGTCAGTCTACAGGAAGAAGTCCTGCTTGTTTTCCAGCAGCAGCAGACTGCAGCAGAAGGTAATTTTATCCTCAGCATTTAGTGCAGCTACGACACATCTCACAAAAGCAATCCAGTATCGGCTCTGATCATCCTTAAACTATCAGGATCTGAGTCATATCCCGGTCTGGAAGGAGGAGTGGGTAAGAAACTAATTTCCCTTTCACAGCAAAGAAAACCACGGATTTAAATTATTTTTTTTTCTTGTTCTGAGGTCCAAAATACCTTGTCAATAATCGGTGACGATGTGTCAGATCTTCTGAGTGAGGTGGGAGCACCTTGGGACAGCCCATGGACTGTGCTTCCCACACAGACCTCCTTGTGCTGCCGGCCAGGACAGCGCTGGGATGACTTGGGCTGAAAGAAAGGATTTCTCTGTAGTCCAGCAGAGCCTAAATAGGACAGCCACAGTCGTGGGGCTCGAGCAAATGTCTCTCTCCACAAAGAAAGGCCATTTTGGAGGTTTAGGTTGTGTTAAACCTATTCACAGAGAATAAATGCCTGAGTCGGGGTGTAGCCTGTGCTATTAATTGAGGACTAACACGCTGCTGAGCATGAATGGGGCGGCAGAGTCTGTCTCTGTGTGAGTGAGAGATCGCTGAGACTGAGCTGTGAGCTGGTTCACTTGGAAACTATGGCTTGGGAATGAGCCAGGTGTCTATTTTGGGTCTCTTCAGAGGCTGGAATTGCCTGCAGTCAAGCTGGACTCCTTTCTAGGACAAGCCAAAATGTGGCTTTGTCTTCTGGAGGAGCAAAGAGCTGGAGCAGTGCAATAACTAAAAAGATTTCAATTTAGTTGGCTCTTAGCTCTAGGGATGTTCAAATAATTTTAAGCTTGCCACTGTAATTTTTATGATAAATTCCCAGTGACAATTGGGAAGCTAATCAAAAAGTTCAAGAAGATTTATACAAAAGTTAATGCCGCAGTCTAATCAACTACTGAAAGGTTTTGAATGTGGAAGTTTTGACAATTATTTAGCCAAATGTTACATTTACATTTGCCAACGAGGGATGAAATTTGAGTGCATGTTAATATCCTTTTGAATGTTTCATAAAATTTGCATTAATCAAGGTATTACTAAGTTGTCTTCGAAGTTTTTTTTGTTTTGCAGTAACTGCAGTGCATCATAACATATCTTACGTGGGCTGTAAAAGGATGACACTGTGTCCTGTCACATCTTCAAGTTGTATTCTAAGTAAGTATTTTTGCCTGTGTTGGTATGAAATCTAAATGTTCTGGAAAATTTTAATTTTGGAGCCTTTTTCCTTTGTTTAATTCTGTACTTTCTTAAGATATTTTAGGTACTTTACATTCATATGTATGCCTTTCTACAAACTTGATTTGTAATTGTAAATAAAAAATAATTAGTGCTGCTGTCTAAAAGGATTCATACAATTAAAATTTTTTTTTTTTTTGGTCAAAGTTAATAAACTCTATTCTGTGAAGAGACAAATGAATACAAGAAAAAGAAAAGTTGCTTTTACAACCACTGGCCAAAGGCTAACCACTGACAGTGATTGAGGTGACTTTCCCAGGTTATGTTCAAAAATGGGACTGAAGGACACACATCAGGAGGAAATAATTTTATTGGAAGGAGAGGAGCAGCTTGTCTGCCTTGAGTTAAGCCATCACCGCAGTGATTTGGAATGGTAAATGCAGGAACATTCCGTGGATATAGTTGTGAGGTAAGAAAATCATTAGCGGTTTCAGAAGATATTTCTGCCAGGGACATGCAGATCAATTTTTTTTTTTTTTTTTT
>VZRN01006285.1:178538-190744 GCA_013397935.1 Dasyornis broadbenti | reverse complement strand
TTTGAACATATACCCACACTTGTGGCTTCCAGATATATTCTACTACCAGAAAAGGGGCCACAAGTGGCCTGTGATATGATCCCTTGTCTAAGGGTGTCTTTGCAGCTTATCAAAGAGATGGCAAAGGAGTCGTAAGCAAAGGAGTTGTGGGGAGAGAGAGAGGTGGAGGATAGCTGGCAACGATCCCAAATTAAGAGCAATTGAAAGAACAATGGGGCCCAGGATGGGATCCTCATCTCTGTCTTCACACAAGTTCCCACCAAGAAATACTCTTCCCTACAGACAGTTCCATCTCAGCAACAGCTAAGGATCAAAAGCTAACCTCGAAATAGCTTTCTATTAAAGTTTGTTTTAATAAAATGAGTTTTGGATGAAATTTCTGTTCTTGAAATTACAGGAGGTTTTTTGGTTTGTTTTTTTTTGGGGGGTTTTTTTTTTTGGGTTTTTTTTGGATTCAGTTCTGCTTTCCCATCCACATTTTGCTATAAGCAAGGTTATGGCCAACTTCTTTTATCTCTGGGAAATCTTGCCTTCGTGGGTTAGGAAAAAAAGAAAGTGAGGTGTTTGTTGTAAAACACTGTCAGGAATTCCCCCAACTAATGCTCCTTTGCTTCTCTCTCCACAGGCTGAGACACAGAGCTTTGCTTTCGGAATGGGAGTCGTTTGCGTAGTGCAGCTGGGAAAAGCACATCTCTTGCTGAGCTCTGGGAGGCAAAGGCAGCCTGAGGAGGCACTTGCATGGCTGCATTGCAAAGAGATGTCAGCTTGGGCTCTCACAGACTGCTGGGACTATCCATGCCAGGAGAAAAATGTATTTTATTTACAACATGGAGGAAAGTTGCAGAACGTGAATCTGCCCTGTGAATTCACTCTCTACGGAGTTCAACAAGCAGTCAGCTGCTGAAAGAGCCTCTGAAAGTTTTCATTGAGTTGCTGGCTGCCTCCCCTCACCAGCTATCTTCCTGACTGGGGTTAAATAAGGACAAGCCTTTAAAACTCTACTATCTTAAAACAAGTTACCTTATTTTTTGCTGATTTGGCATCTATTTCCATGGAAACAGGAGCAAGAACTAGAAGCCAGCAGCTGAAGTTGGCTACACCACGGCTCTTGGCTTGTTCTACTTCCATTTCCATGGAAACTGATGCAAAATCAGTGCAAACAACGCAAAGTTTGCTTTTTTTTTTTTTAATTAACCCTTTCTTGACTCTCCACTTCCAGATTTATTTGTTGCCAGAAACGCAGACACAAAATCACTGGAAATGCAAGAAAGAGCAGCACAGATGCCTTCACAAGCCTGTGCAGGGGTTTGCGTGTGAGTGTGTGCCCTTCGTTTCCTAACATGAGTCTTCAAAGTAATCTCCAATTTCCTTTGAGGATGCTAAAGAAAAAGAAGTGTGTGATGTAAGGGAGGGTGACATGCGTGACTGTCCCCTGTGGAGTTTAAAGGCAGAAGCAATGAACTGGCAGTGGAGGGAAGCAGTTTGATGAAAAGAAATGGCACTTCTTGCCTATGGCTTTCTAGGAGTTTTCCAGAGTATTTCTTCTCTGGAGCTATGTATGGTCTTCTTTTTGGCTAAAAACCCATTGGAACTCAGATTTTGGCATGCCTTTCTCCTTTTTCCCTTTTCCCTTTTTTCCCCCCCTGCTAATCTGCCAGTGCGCTGGAGCACATAGAGCACATAGAGCACATGCCACAAGCTCTCCAAGGTGCTGGGTAAAACATGAAATTTACTGTAGAGCCAAAGGATTACAGGCTGTGTGACAGAGTTTGGGCAGGCTGGGATTGACCGTGGAGCATGAGATATGCAAGTTTTCTCCGAGTTCCTGACTGAACCTGACCTGAGATTAAGTCATGTTTAAGGAATTGATTCACTCACCTTGCTCCATTAGCAGAGATTTTGGTGCCTGTCCTACAAAATCTGGATCCAGACATGCAAACCCCAATGAATTAATGTATTGAAACATCTACCTGAGCCGTCCAAAAGCCAAAACAAATAAAATTTGTATCTATGCTCTCTTATTTCACACTGCTGGACCAATGCTTATGTGTTGAAAAGATTTTCCAGACAGTAAATCTGCTTAGACCTGGGGGGCTTTTGACGACTCTCCAGAAATTGGTTGTTATTTCTTATAAAATGCAAGGAAGGGGCTGGTGGGAGAAAATGGCTAAAGAGAATGGAAATGGCCTAGGTTACACATCTAGTTATCAAAACACTGAAATACCAGATTTATAGCCAGAAGAGAACAGAAGCCAAGTTTTTTGAGAAATGAAAAAAAAAAAAAAAAACCCCACAACGAAAATCAATACTTTTCATGTCTTGATTCATTTTTCCTTCCAATTAATACACTTGCCAGTTTTTAAGAACCTCTTCATGTCTGCACTGGACGCAGCAGAACCCGGTCTGTACCAGCTCTGATCCCACCTGAACAGGAATCGATGCCTGAATATCAAAAATTGTTTATGAATATGGAGAATTGTCACCTGCAAATGTCAATTGCATTGTAACAAAAACATTCAAGACTACAGGGCACACATTCCCTTGGGTATGTGGGAAAACAAAGGTCACTGCCTAAAGTGCACTTGTTCTGTTAATATTCACACTGAAATCCCCCAGGTTTAGCACTGGCTATTGGTCAAAACTACTCAAAGCATTCTCCACATCTTTCTCCCAAACTGCTTTTCCTTCCACCCAGTCATCTGGAATGATACAGCTGGTTAAAATTATTAACCAGAGATTCCAGTCTGATGGACAGAAAACAAATGGGACCAAACAATGGGTATCTAGAAAGTTGTGGTTTGACAAATTTATGGCTTAGCAGTCTGCCACTGGATCAAATATCTGTCGTGGTTTATTTTTTCAGAGTACATTTTTCAAAAGATTTTTCCTTTACAGGCAACTTGTTCAGAAGGAATATTTTCATACCCATATTTCAAATGTGTTTGACTTTGGTCTTGGAAAGCAGGCTGGTTTTTTAACAGCTCTGGTTCATTGGCCAACCCGTTCCAAAAGGGTCTCCCTGCCATGCCATTCTTATTTTAGAAGACCTTGTTTTGTCCTGCTTCTGTCTCACAGAGCAAGATGAGCAAAAACCTGAACGACACCGAAAAGTCTGCGTTATTTTTAATCCTTTTAACTGCTGGGACACAGAACCAAGAGCGCATATCCAAGAAAACTAATATAGGCAAGTCTTCCCCATCTGAAAAATTGCATGACGTGAAAATATTTCTGTTTTCCTATAGGACGATGTATTTATTTATTTATTTATTTATTTAGTCTAGGAAGGGATGCTTTGTTTCTTTGTTGCAGTATCACCAAAAAAAAAAAAAAAACAAAAAAAACAAATGCAGGCGCTCTTGTTTCAGTTGCGGTCACGTGGACTTGGGCTTGACCTCAGGAGCTGCTTGGTTGTACCAGTGGTCAAGGAGCCCGTGCAAAGTCTTCACCTGCTCCTTGCTGAGGAGCTTTGTTCCCTTCCCAAGCAGCTCCTCCTTTCCCTCATGCTTTGTGCAGGGAGTGACCAGCACACCCTGCTCTGGTGTGCAGCCAATTTTCTTTTCACTATCGTTTTCCCTTAGGCTCAAGATTCCTGCATCTCATTTTCTATCTGTGGACGCTGATGCACCAAAACCCAGCATCCTCTTCCACACTTTTTGCTGCTTGGCACGGTCTCCCATAAATGCTGCAAACACCACAGCGGCTGAAAGCATTCAGTGGCCTTTTGTACTGACATTTCAGCCTCTCTCAAACTACAACTGGCCTTATCGGTTGGCTGCAGTGCCTGAGGCTTTTCTTCTCACTGGCTTTTTCTTCCAGCTGCCTACCAGTATGTAAAGATTTCCCAAAGAACAACAGGTTTCCTCTTCTGCAGCAGAAGAATGGAGTCAGGGAGAATCCAAAATACTGGATATCCAGAACAATACCTATTTTTATATAATTAATATACTAGATTATTGATGCTTCAGATTAATTGCATCCAAGCTTATCAAACAATAGGAATTATTCCCTGGTGAGACAAAAAAAAAAGTCAAATTTGTATCCCCTCTTTTAGTATTTTCATTGATTCAAAATGCAGAAAAATCCATACGCACACATCAAACCTTCGCAACGAGAATTGAAGTGCAAACACTCTCTGCCAGCTCAGCGGTGGTGTTTCACACCACCCACACCTCAGTGGCCCCTTTTTCTGTCTGTATTTGTAGTCTGGGCAGTGGGGTTTACTTGCTTGAGTTTTTTTCTCCTCCTCTTCCTTTCTCTTTCATTTTTCAGCAAAAGAAAAAGGGAAAGAAATAGGGTGGGGAGAATAAGACTCTGTAACAGAAGCTGTCCATTACAAATCCAACTGGAACAAAAATTTTCTGTTGCAGATCACTTCAAAACAGATGTTTCTTTCATAATCATGCAATCAGGAGGAAAACAGAGAAAAAGGAAGTGATCGCATCCTCCCAAGTGCTGTGAGTTTTGCAGCATTCAAAGAGACACGTTTTTCGTTTTGAAAGAATTGAAAATGTGTCAAGCTGCTCTAGCTATTCATCCACACATCCAGCCTGAACCAGGATTGAAATGATAAGCAGTTTGATACCGAGTCTGTACTGGTTATTTGGCAACAGTTTAGTGATTACCTTGGATGTGATTAATGAAAAATACTATTTAGAATAATCATGTTGCACCACACCCTGAGCTGATTTCCACCCTGTCCTGTGAAGCTGCTCTATTTGGCAGCCAAGGTCTTATCCGGGCCCTGCAGGCAGCAAGACCCAGGCAGGGCTTACCGAAGACCTCAGGAAGAGCAGGAGCCTCTCCTCTTCCAGCAAAACTTTGATTTTTCCTGTCTATTGTTTCCTCTCCGTGCGTGGCAGCGAGATGCAGCCCTCCCACAACCCTCCCAGCAATGCCCTGTTGCTCAGCAACACCATACTTGCTGAGAAGGCTCTTTTGCAAACCTGGGCTGAAGAGGAAGATGAGGTGATGTGACACCCAAAACCTGCCGTTTAGGTTGGCCAAGCAGCAAAATCCCTGTGAGCAGATGCCGGTCAATAACGGCAAAGACCCCGGTGGCAATGTCAGCTGAGGAGCAGCAGCACTGCACCCTCTGACCCTCTGCATCTGGGCTGTTTTGGAACACTTAGTGGAGATTATCCTAAATTATTTAATTAATTTTAACTAATAAAAAGGTCTCCTGCTCTGCAAAGTCATTTCCAGTGTTCCAGTTAGACCCAGAGCGTGGAACTGGCATCACATCGTGCTTGGAGTGAGCCAGTCAGCAGCACTGATGAGATGGGGAGATGGAGGCTGCAAGGCTCTACGGACATGAAATCACCCCTGGGGGCAGCTGGCATGGATCAGGGAAGATGGGAAATAGAGTGGGGTGGGAAGAGACAGTGGGGAACAGCTGTATTGCATTAATGGATGGGGTGGATACCAGGAGGTGGGTTAAGTAGAAGGTGTGTTTCACACCCTGAATAGCTGGGAAAAATCAGCCTGTGCTCTCTTCATCTCCTCCAGAGCCAGCAGCAAGGGAGACAGGTCCTCTCCCACCTCAGCGAGCAGTTGGACGTCACAGCCATACCAAGCCAAACCCACAGCCACTGGGCTCTGCAGGGACTGGGTGGTTTTGGGACCCAGGAGCTTCACTGCTCACATGGTTGTGGCCAGAAGGAGGGCTGTGCTGACCAGTGTGTTTCCACACCCCTCATGGCATGTGTAGAAGGGAGACATCAGGGAACAGAGGCTAGATAAATATTCTGTTGGTAGAAACCACTCCAAAAGCTTTTCTGCAACTGGTCTGATTTTGATAGGGCAGTATATTCATATTGATGCTTTTAATAAATTTATAGACATTATAACTTGTAGAACACTAACTAGGTTTTTCTGTTAGGGCCATGTTCTCACACGGTTAATGGTTTTGCAGAGGAGTCTCTTGTTACAAGGTTTGTGAAGTTCCTACCAGGTCCTTCGGGCCAGCCCTTCATTCCAGCAGACACCACTGCGATCCATGCCCTGAAAATCCCACATCCTGGCACAAGGAGAATCTCTACAAGGCTTCTGCAGACCTGGCTGTTCCCCACCTGACCACAATTACCTACATGCCATGTCACCAGAAGGAAAGTAAAACAAATCCAGGTTTGACATTACCTGCTGAAGGGCCTCGGTGGAAGAGGGGCCACTTTCAGAAGCGCAGCCCCTCTCACAACACTCATCAAGCTGTGATTTCTCACTTGCCTCTCTGGGCTAGTTCTGATGTGTATCTACTCATTTTTAAGCTTTGGGTTTTCAATGCTGTGAGCATGAATGAGTGTTTCCTACAGACATCATCAGTGCTCGGGGACTGCCCAGCCTGAGCAGACATGTTTGTGGGAAGGAGGGAGCTCAGAGCCTGGGGGTAAATGCAGATGCCAGCAGCAAGGTTGAGATGGGTATGATGGACCAGCTCCCATTCTTTGAATAAAAAGTTGCTTTTATAATACTTCAAGGTGATGCAGGTGTGACACGCTGCACAAAAGCACACTTACACGTGCTGTTCCTAGGCAGAGATAACCACTGCTTTACATGTGCCTGAACTACAGGAAAGGGCAAGAACAACACAGACATCAAGGCATCATTAATAGCACAGAAACCCTGCTGCCCATGCATTGGTTTTTGTGCCAGAGCCTAGGGTTTGCCATGGGAAAGGCTCAATTACCACCCCCGGAGGCTGAAGTTCTCCCCTTTCCATGGGGCAACACAGGCTGAGGCACCAGGAGTCTGGGCCTCTGCTCCTAAAATTACAACAGAGGATTGAAGACAGGAGGAAGGCAATTGAAGCAGTAAAGAAACTGAAGGATACGTGTTTTAGATATTACATAATGAAGATAAAGACAGATTGCTGGGGTGTAATTTTGGCGCCATCCGGGGAAGAGCTGAGCAGGGGGCAATGTGAGCATGGGCAGTGTTGCAGAGCTACTGGCAGGAAACAGCGGGCAGGGCTGATTCCTGCAGAGGGGAGAGGAACAATGTACCAGCAATAGAAAAGGCCACGGATATACTTCAGGAAGTGAGACACAGCTAATATCGGTGTTTAGCTCTGGTTCTGTCTCTTTCCACCAATATATTTCCAAGAGCTTTCTACTGGGGCATGAGGCCAAAGGCGGTGATGGCTCAATGCAGAGCTGTGTGCTGAATGCACTTGCCGGTGGATTAGCACTGCCCAGCCCCTCTGCTTTGCAGTTTCTGCAGGGTTCATTACACCCCCCTTTCCTCTCAGCAGGGCTCATTCTCCTCCTCTGTCTGTGCTGTACCCTCTAGACGAGCCCTAAATATCGCCATCTCCATTTTGTGCGTAGGGACGCACCAGGAGCAACGTCCCACGAGGGTGTGGAGCCAAGCAGAGAGCCCAGATCTCCCAAGTGCCACTCATGAGCATCTGCGCTTTAAAGAGCTGCCTTGAACTGTTAGAATCACCCAGCAGCCCCTCCAGAAAGTGAAGTGCAGTCGCAGAGCCCAGCATGCACCCCTGTGACTCTCATGTCCCTTTGTCCCATCAGGTTAAACGCCAGAGGAGATCATAAAGGAGGGCTACAATGCACTTTTTCTTCCATTAAAAGTGTACTAGGAAATGGCTTGGCCACTTGGTGGGAGTAGACCAGCTGAGGGGATAAGAAGTCTCCAGAGCCTCAGTCTGCTCCTCACTTCTCCCACAGTGAGATACAGCCCAGGAGAGCCTCCCATGGCAATGAAAACTCGACAGCTGGAGACAGGAGAGGACTAAAGCCCAGTGCCACCACAGCACCACACACTGCCTGCAGCTGGGGTGCCACTTGTTCCTTCAAGGTGCGTTTCCCTGGCCCTGAGCCGCAGCCTGCCAGAGCTCCTGGCACGGTCCCATGCCCAGCACCCAGGCCAGGAGGGGTAGCCACCAATTTCCATAACTTCCAGGTCTTTGTCCTAACGAGAACACCTTTTGGTGTGATCACAGTAATCTCTAAGTGTATTTGAAACCTCTGACATTCTCCTGAGTTAACCCCCATCCCTTTCTCTAGCTTCTTTCCAATGCCAGGACCATCAAGAAAAGGCATTCAGAACCATACAAGACTCGCTGAAAAGCCCCATTTTCCAAGAGGGGCTTAGAGGTCAGGCTGCTCTATCAGCTGGTAGTTTTGGAAATCTGCAGGCTATCCCGCTTTCTGTGGCACAAAACACTGTGGTGCAATCACCGCTACACAATGCTTTTTCAAGAAACAGAACAGCAGTGATTCCACCTGACAGCCTTTCCAGTGCTTTTACGAGAAGGGCAAACCGAGCCAAGAAAGCATCTGAGAAGTCAAGCCATGCACCATCACAAATCTCCAGGAATAAAGCAACACCAAGGGTCTGGCTTCTGGTAAAATGTGCATTTCTGCCATATTATTACTCCTTCCAAATCAGTTTTTTACTGAGTGTCCCACATGTGCCCTTTTCTCCAGCGACAGGATATCCTTCATTTGTCTGCACCAAGTGCAGATGAGCACTTCTTCATGTTGTTTTCCAAGTCGGCTGATGGGAGGGTCAGCAGGGGCCAAAGCAGCTGCAACAAGGAAAGGAAAGATAACCATGGCAACCCAATTTATCTGCATCCTCCATGTATTTCCTTCTCCCCACCCTACGGCAATTCTTTCCCACCCAAACCTCAAGCTGACGGAGCCAGTGCCCAGCCGGCAGGATGGGGACTGCAGCAGTGTCTCCTGCACCCAGAGTGTCTTGCTGTGTTTCGAGGCTCACCACTGCAGGCTGAAGTCATCAGAAAGAGACTGAAATCCTAGAGAGGGACAACCTGAAAAAGCAGAGCTCTCCACTACTGTAGATGGGGCGCTGGAAATGTTGCCTTTGGTCCAGAGTTGCATTGATGCTGCTCCTGGCTTTGGCTGTGAGCTGTAACCCTTCCACAGCAGCAACAGCTTCTCCATCCGTGCCCCACGTCAAGCTCAGCTACAGCTTTGGCCGGACTTTCCTGGGACTTGATAAATGCAACGCCTGCATTGGGACATCCATATGCAAGAAGTTCTTTAAAGAGGAAATCAGGTCAGAAACTCAGCAGAGTAATTTTTAAAGCATTCTGTATAGTCATTTGAAAGCTGCCTTTTAGAATTTCCAAGTACTTTCATGAACGACAATGCAAAGAGCAGCTCAGCACCCAGTTGCCATTACAGCCCTTAGTGTTTTAATTAATGTGTGTAAGATGATGCTTTGTCTCTTTTCTTTTAAAGCCACGCAAACATGATCAGACTTCAGCCCTGAACTATAACTTGAAAGCAGGAGTAAAAGGCACAAATTTCTGCCTGGAGAGTGGCTCTGAAAAAAATTCAAGGCAGTGCTGGGGGAAGGGAAGAGGGAAGGAAGACATCAGCTTGTTTAGATTTACTGGAAATATTTTATTATGAGCAACTGACTAAAGGCAAAAGTTATCATACACTCTGTTGTATGCTCCCAACAGAGTATGATAACCACAAACATATAAACACGCTGTGTAATTCCGTACCAGGTGCAACAATGTGAATGTGCAGAATTTCACGTGCGTTTTAACTAAGATCAAAAGTGATCTAAACCTGCCTGAGGCACGAGGACTTTTGCACAGAAGGTTACCCACGCGCTTGGAAATAGCACGTGGCTAAATTACTGGTTCATTTTGGGGAGATTTGTGTGAGAACCTGAAGGCAGAAATTGCATCTGCTTCGTTGTTGATGAGACTCACACTGTCCAAGTGGTCATCAGACCAATCCAATCATTTTTAGGCTCAAAAGCTGAGCATATCCGACGACAGCAGGGAAAATGTTGCCAATTGTGTTTGAGGAGAAAGTTAAAGGCAGTGCTTGGCAGAGGAAGGGTTTATTGGGTCTGATATGATTTATAGAGCCATATGCACTTTCTTTTATAGATATAAAAGCCTGGGGGAGAAGAAATTATTATAGTAAAATTGTATTTTTAATGCTATAATGTAAGTAGTATAGCATTAGACAAATCACCGGTTTTATCTTAAACTATCCCATAAAACGTAGCATAGTAAAACCATAATGGTTTGTCTGGGATGGACTTGTAATGCCAGACATCCATCCTTCCCACACTGCTGCTGGAAAAAGCCAGTTTTGCTGAGCCAGAGCACTCCTTGCTGTGGCACATTGGGGTCCCAGTGCTTGTCTGTTTGTCCTTTGTCTTTCCACCTCCCCAGTGCCAGTCAGCAGCAAGGGAGGTGCACAGGGCTGAGTACAGGGTTTCTCTCACCCCAGCCTGGACTCCTGTCCCAAAATGCAGCCTGGGTTTGCAATCAGGCCAGCAAGCTCAGCTGACTGAGGGGCTGGCATGCGTCTGCAGGGGCCAGGGGTGCATTCAGGGCAGGGTCTGCTCGGCATTTTATTCCCTGCAGCAGGATGACACCGGAGCTGGCTCCTGTCCCCTGTCCCAACCTGCTGCGCTCCCTTCGCCGCTCACCTGTGCAGAGTTTTTGGGGACCTGCTGCCAGCTCCCTTTCGGTTACTCCCACTTGGCCAGTGGGGAGGCTGGGGCCGTGCGGGTTCCCTCAGCCCTGCCAAAAATAGCAGAACTGCCTCTGGCTGTGGGGTTCCAGCTGCACAGAGCACTGGAATATGGGAGAGAGGTGCTACGTGAGCCAAGGCAGGAGGGCCCCACGCTGGCTTTCCTCCAGGGGACAGCAGGAACGGGGTGCGGGTGTTCCGCTGCGGTCCAGGAATGCAGAGCCACAAATGTGTGGGAGCAGGATGCTTCTGCCCCAGGGAAACAAGAGGGGCTCCCTAAGCCAGACGCTTCTTTTTCTCTCCCACCAGCCCGCAGCTGGCTTCCCACAAATAAGTGATAACGTGCAGCTCTGCTCTGAGAGCTTTGGGAAGGGGAGCTTAAAAAATGTTCTCCTGAGCAGTCACTCAGTTCCAGGCTTTTCTTTGCAGGGGTAAAACTTGTTCTCCCACTTGATTTCTTGAAAAACTGGGATATCTTTTGGCAAGTGGGAGGTTAAACTGGGGAAATTTCAATGGTGCTTACGCTCTTTGATCCACCCTCATGTACCTTTCCACATGTTCGCAAAGCTGGATGGCACTTGGGCTTCTCTGTGTTAATTCACATTAGAACATGCTTCATTAATCCTCCATCATCTCTGGGAGCTCTGACATGCATTCACAGTAAGAAGATGTGGGTTTTGTTCCCAGAACGGCTGGTGACTCATCTTGTAGCTCTAATGTTCTATACTTCCCTTATCTTTGCCCAGCTTTATCCATCTGTAAATGAGAATTCCAAGCCTGCCCACCAACTGTACTGAGAGCAGAGTGCAATGAAAGTTTTTGTAAAATACTGCATTTTCAAAACACCACAGAACTGAGCTGACCAAAACTATTTGCAAGCTTGTGCCAATGCTGGTGCTGAGCTTTGACCAAAAATAATGGGAAAGAAGCCTGAAAAAGCTGGAATGCTTCAATTTTATGGAGGTTTATATAGTATTTCTCTTTTTTGTTTGTTTTAAGACTTGACTTTTTAAAAAAAAAATGTAAAATTCCAAATGCAAGCAAAATTATTTTGGCTGAAACAAAGTACTTCATTTCATTCAGGAAAAAGGAAAAACAAGTTTGGATTTCTTCAGCATTTAGTTCTGGGTTGATCTAAAACCTGTAATCTGTGACTCACTTATTCACATAGCTCTTACTGAAGGTCTTAGAGCATTTGCAGGCCCTCAGCTAAAAAGCTTCATGTGAAAGGGAGTTGTTACAGCACAACCTGATGATGAATCTTGAAAGTATCTAACGAGTGTGCCAGGCCAGGGCTGTGCTGCCCAGAAACGCTGCCAAATACAGACTTGCTGCAGCCCATGCTGGGTTCCCAGGCCAGCGTGGCTCTCCCCCAAGCGCTCTGCAGAGCAAATCATTCCATCCACCGTCAAATTAACGCTCAGCCCTGGATTTCACACATCCGTGTGCTGCTTGCATGTGGGAGGCAGCACTTTCCTGCTCTCTGCCTGACGTGAGTTCCCCTGGACACACACGCTTGAGTCAAGTCACAAGGCACATTTGTGCTTGACTTAAAGAAAAAAGAAAAAAGAAAAAAGAAAGGAAGAGAAGCCCAGCCCAGAACCACCTCTTTCCTGTACGTGCCTGGCACGCTGTGCCCGCTTTGTAGATTAGGCACTGGTGCACAACAATCACAGTGAGGCACAGCAAGTATTCTCTTTCCTTTAGTCCTAGCTCGAAATC
>VZRN01006285.1:122254-178497 GCA_013397935.1 Dasyornis broadbenti | reverse complement strand
AACAACCAAAACCCCAAACCCAAACAAGGTGTTTAGTATCATGTCAGATGCCTTAATTGTAGGGAATCTTCAATTTCATGTTTGGCAAAACATCCAAAGAACTGAAATGCTGTAATCCACCAACCTGTTCACACAAGGGGCTGGACTCCCCCACTTCTGGTGAGCCTCCGTGGTAAATTTTTGGAAGGAGGCACATGGTAAGAGTTGAAAGCCAAGGCAGGGGAAGCACCAGGGTTTCCCCACTCCTGGGTACCTGTGCTTGCCCCAGGGCTGACCTGCACAGGGTCTGTGTTGGGGAAGGGATCATCTGATCAGTCTCTGATTGCAGGTGGGGGCTCGTGTCACTGAGTCAGTTATTTGCCTGAAATCATAGAAAATCCCCCAAATTTCTCTGTGCCGATTTCCCAAATGGAAGCTGAAAGGAAAGGCCAGCTTCAGCTTTCAGACTTGTTAATGTCTTTTCATATAACTCCAGCTAGGCTAATCCTGCAGGGAACCTCTTGCCTCTCCTGTTTCACTTCTGAGCTACCGGCTTTAATTTATGGTGAGATTAAATTAGGACGTGCTTTCCTACGCACTTGGGCAAGGAGCTTAGGGCAGGAGGGTTCAGAGGCAGCGAGGGCAGGATGTTGGCCAAACCAAAGGTCAGAGCTGGGCCTTTTTCCAAGAGCAGGTTACAGACACTCTTCCAGAACAGGCACTGCGCTCCTCAGCTCGGGCATGTGCGACGTGCGTGTGGGCAGGTCTGAGGGGGCTGCTGAAACAAAAAAAAAAATTACCTAATTACACAGCCCATATGCTCCCCTGCTGTGCCTGTGTAGGGGGAGCAAATTAGTGCAAGATCTCCATGGCTACAGTGGTGCTGCACGCCCAGGGCACACCTACCCTGTCCCCCCATCACACCCCAAACTCTGCTCTGTAAGGGAGGTCACTCGTCCCAGCTGCTGAAATACAGTCAGGGATGTTGGGTGAGATGTGTAGAGCCCAGTACTGAGTGAAGCCACCACCTCAAAACAAGAGGTCATTTTGATATTCCCAAATACATTTGTTGCCAGGAGGTTTTAATGTCAAGAAGGTCCTTTAAAGTGTCAAGTACTGCTTTTTGGGGACCCTTTCTCTAGGATCAAGGAAATTTAAAAACACCCTCTCCCTTTCCTCCCTCCCTCTACCCAAAAGACCCCATTTGGGTGTTTTGCCCCTCGTCCTATGGCAGCATCCATGACAAGGGATGGGTTTAAATGGGAAGCAAAGAAGGATTTTTTCACCAAAGCACATTTCTTTAGCTGATGTTTCAGCCTGCTCACCTTCCCCCAGGTGCCTGGAGTCACCCATCCGGGGTGGCCTGGCCACTTCCAGGTGATGGCAGGGAGCCCCTGGGGCCGGCCTGGAGCAGCTCAGCGGGGTGGGGGCTGTGCGGGTGTCCGTGTGGCTTTTAACCCGCTCTCCGTGGGGCTCTCGTTTTGGTTTGGCAGGTTTGACACCTGGCTTTCTTCTCATTTAAAGCTGCCCCCCAGCTCCCTGCTCAGCTACTCGGGCAACTACACCGACGATGCCAAGAGCTGGCGGCTGGTGGACATCACCCGGCTGACCTCCAAGTACCAGCATGACCGGGCCGACAAGCGCATCTGCACCTCCCTGCTCAAGACCAAGACCTGCAGCCTGGAGCGCGCCCTGCGCCGCACCCAGCGCTTCCAGAAGTGGCTGCGGGCCAAGCGCCTCACACCCGACCTGGTCCAGGTCTGTGTCCCGTGCCTCCAGTGCCCCACCATGGCTGGGGGAGCAGTGGGCAGAGCGAGTCCCACATGGTTTAGGGAGGTGGGAATGGTCTGAATGGGGTGTGGTTGCAACTTTTTGGTTGGAGGGTGAGTTTGGATGGTGGCTGGATCTCTTCCTCCTGCCCGGTCGGCGGAGACGGGGCAGTCCTGTGTGCTCCCAACCAAGCCCACTTGCCAAAGGGGAGAGGCAAAATGATGCCCTGATGGGAAGAAAAGTGCCACAGTGAAGGCCAAGCCCTCCCAGGCACAGGAGATGTCCTGGCACGGCCTGCCCAAGGCTGGGATGGGCTTGGTCTCAGTGAGGACAGCCCCAGCTCCTGGCTCCCTGTGCAGGCTGAGGCTGAAGTCCTGTGGAAAGCCACAGGACCAGGTGGCTTCAGGCACAGGGATAACAACAGGCTGTGCACACAAACACGGTAACAGCTCCAGTGGGGAGATTGCTGCCATTCTTTTGGTCGTTTTCCAACACATCTCAGCATTGTGGGGTTTTTGGGGTTTTTTTGGTCATAAAGTTGTACCCAAAAGGGCAGCCAGTGCCTTGAAAGTGGTTTTGCTTTGGCCCAGGGACCAAGTCAGAGTGGGCCTCTCTTGCTTGAGGCTGGCAGGATGAGGGGTATGGGCAGTCAGAGTCAGAGCCTTGATTACTCATTCTGCTTCCATCCCTGGCAAATGACCTCAGCCATAAAGCAGCACTCTGCCCTTTCAGCCACAGTTCCGGGGTGTCACAGGCAAAGCCAGCACAGGAGCACTGGGTGTGTGGGTCACCACTACCAGGGAGATGGGCATCTATGGCCCAGAGCATCCCCCTCACTCCAAACAACAGCAACAACCACTGGGACGGGCCAGGGGCCAGGGTGGGGGTTGGATATACACTGAACAACACCCTGAGAGGCAAAGAAAGATTGTACCAGTACTTCTCCTGCTTCCAAGAGAGAAGTGACTGTGAAAAAGAAACTTCATTTGTTTTTCTATGAAGGCAGCTGTTTGCTGCATCCACGCAGCTTTGGTGAGTGCTAAAGCTGTGCTGCTTTAGTTCTTCCTCTTCTGTTACCCTGTGGAGCAGCACACCCGAGGAAAGAGAGATCTGCTGGGGTTATGCCTGGACTTCAGTAAAAAGGACTTACCCAAATCCTGGGAAGCCCAGCACAGCAGATCACCCTGAAGTCAGTACCCTCCCAGGTGGCACATGCCTGACAGGGAAAAGCTTTTTTGTAGCAAACCTACCCTGTACTCTGTCTAGTAACCTCGGCAGAGGCACTAGGGAGATGGAACAGTATCACTTCCACTCAGAGCATCCCTCACCTGAGCTTGTGGGCAGGGACAGCTCCTTAGGCTGGCAGGCAGCAGCTGCCCAGTCACCTGCTGGCCACCACTGTCCCCCCAGCAGCACTGCAGGGGCCTGCAGGAGGGTGAGCTGGGCTGCCAGATCCTCCAGCCCTCGCTGGAGTGCCCCCAAGTATTTGTGCCAAACTGTTCTGAGGGAAAGGGAAGGAATCGAGAGCTTAAAACTTTTCATTTGCTGAGCTGGGTGAAAAAGTAACTGGAGAAATGTGGCTCTGTGGTATCTCAGACCTGCTGCAAAGTTAAATCATCAGCTGAGCCCAAATCCTTCTCCTTAAAAGGCTCTTCATGTGCTACAGCTTTCCCTACCCCGTCCTCCCGGAGCCTGAAACCCCAGCTGAGCTGGCTGGGTGGCACACACAGGCGCACACACATATATGGATGCACATGTGCACACACAGCACCATGCAGACATCCTGGCTTTGCACCTATCCAGTTTCTCCCAGGAGCTTGAATTTCCCTGTGGGAAGCTGAGCTGATGCCGGCTCCAGGGCGCCTCTGAAGTGAGCTCAGGGTGAGCCTGGGGGGACATGCCCAGATACAAACTCCCTGGGACATTTCATCAGCCCCTGCAGCTTTTTAGTTGGAAAGGGCAAGGGAGGCTGCAGGGAGGCCTAGACCTTTGCACATCAGCCTCAGGACTGCTCTGCTCATGTTTTCATGATCCTTTGGTTCTGTAAATCAATCAGAGAAACAAAAAATGGAATATAAATCACTTATAAAGGCATATAGATTTGAATATACAGAGTAACATAGTGATCCAGAGACCCTGGGACCTACTTCCCCACCACCAAATTTCAGCAGCAATCACTTTTTAAGGTCAGGGATGTGCCCTGTGAAATGGCTTCTGGTCTCACAGTGGTTTAAATTGGAAAACAGACAGTGGCAACAACATGTCAGTCATAATATGTGTGTGTGAGTCTGCATGTGAGACCCACTCCCAGACCTGCTGTGTGGGCCACCACAGCTTAGACTGTGACCTCCCCAGTCCATCCAGCCCCACAGAGATGAGGATCCCCTTCCTCCCTGGCCATTCCACCTGCTCTCCTCCCAGGAAAAAGCATCTACCCTCCTCCCAGTGAAAACCAGCACCTCTGCTGCCCCCAGCCCAGCACCGCTGCCCCTCTGCTGGGCTGACACGTTGGCAACTCAGCCTGAGCCACTGCAGAGGGGTTTTTGGGGGTACTGCAAATACTTGCCTGAAGCACTGCTCTCATGGCTCTATTTCCCCACTCTCCCTCTTTTCAGAGGAGTTAACAGCACACCTCTCTCAATGCCTGACACGATGCCCACCCTGTTCCACAGAGCTGCAGTCACACAGCAGTGCTTGTTCTCCCTTCCCTGCAGTTTATCCCATAGAGCAGCACTGGGGAAAGCTGATGGGCCCAGGTAATTTTGTCTGATAGACAGAGCATTACGACAAACCATAACGTGCTTGAATCAAAATGACAGACCATGAAGTAATGTTTATCCACTTTGCACTGCCTGCCCTGCCTGACCCAGCCGTCAGCTGAGCCGCCTGCCACAGTGATTATTTCACCCGCCACAATGAAAATCTTTATTGGAGGCAACAAGGTCTTCAGTCTTAAAATCCAGCCTGCCTCAGAGATGAGCAGGATTCAGCTGGGGCTTAGCAGCCCCAGCCACCCACTGCTTCACCCAGGAGCTCATTGCCTCAAACCACCGCTGAGTGCTCTCCTGCTGGAGGGGCAACAAAGCAGGCTGGTTTCAGCACAGATCACCCCCAGGGCAAATTTACAGCTCTGTCTACAAAGCACAACCTGGAAAGTGCTGAAGGCAGACAGAGGAAAGCAGTACCAAGGTGAAAAGCCACTATTTGCAGCCCCTCTCTCTAGGATGGACTGTTTAAAACTACGGACCAGCAACTACTGACCAGCACCTTGTCCAGCCTGCAGCAGATCCATTGCAGCCCGATTATTTGGCCTCTGAGTCCAGTCCACATCTCTGCAGCACACGGGCAGCAGCTCACTCACCTGCCAGTCAGTCCATCCTAGGGAAAGATGGGCACTGAGGGGGTCCCAGAGCTGCCTCCCAGACCTACTGCCTCTTTGACCTGGTGCCTCATCATCAGAGACTTCCATAAACCTGCTGGCAGTGGGGATGAGCTTCTCAGTGCATCCTTAGCTTCCTTCTTCTGTGAGTGAAGGAAGCCCTCAGATTCACATGGCCAGGAGCTGTAGGTGCTTTGACACCCTCATCCAAGTGTTTGCTCCTGGAGCCCACCCTAAACCTGGTAGTTTGGTGAAGCTGCCCCCAGGTAGTGGCTCACAGGACAGGAGGCAGCTGTGCTCCTGGTCTGGGCCATCCCTCCTTGGGCTGACTGAAGAGAAAAAAGAGCAAGAAGTTGTCTTCCAGAAGTTGTCTTTATATCCAAGTGAATTCTGGGTGTGTCTGCACTACATATGCGTATGTATGAACACATAGCATTTAAAATGCATCATGTACTGCATAATAGGGGTTAAAAAATCACAGCTGAGTTCAGGCTTTGCAGGAAGTACCCACTATCAGATAAAGAAATGTGGGTATTTAATCAAAGTAAGTAAGAAGCTTTCCATATCAATCACAAACAATGTCAGGTTGTCTGTCAGGTCTTATTCTCTGGGGTGATAAGTCACTGCAAAGGACTTAAGATATTCTCAGATAAATCTGTATCTCCAGTGTTTCGAGTTTGTGTTCTTCACATTTTTCTTCTACTGACAGTTTTTGTCTGACAGTTTTACAACTCCAGCTCCTTTTTTGCTGAAGAGATGCTTCCCTCAGCCTGCAGGAAGGTGAGACCCCTCTCCACTGAAACAATCAAGCAGGTGCTGAGCTTTATGCTGTTGGCCATCTCTGCCGAAATCAAAAGGCCCCATTGCCCAGTTCTTGTGGGTCAGGGCTTCTTTAAAGTGTAGGAAGCCGCACCAATGTTGGATGCAAAGGTGTCATCACCCAGCCCTGCTCCTCTGCTCCCACACCTCCGCTGATGTGCCTGAAACAGCTCCTCAGGAATCCAGCAGCCACGAGCGCCACGAGCAGCGCGTGCCCACGTCTGTGTTAGGAGGATAAGCTCTGACCTCAGAAAAATCCTAATTACACCCTCCATGTCTTCTCTGCTGCTGTGATTTATGTTCCTACTGTGTACTCTGCAGGGTCTCAGCTTTTGCATTGTAGACTCCTGGAGGCAGCAAGGCTTTCTAACTTTGGCTGCAAATATTTGCATACACACTGAGCTGCAAGAGACTTTCCCCACCGTTTATCTCTTACTTAACGTGGCTCTGTTCTGCTCATTTTTTCTCACTTCTCTTCCAAAAGAGAAGTGACAGAGTCAGCTACAATGTTCCTGCAAGTGCTGCAAGACAGAAATCCATAACCATCCCTCCCCTGCATGTCTTCTATGATTTTAGACAATTAATTGAAAAATATTTCCTTCATGAGGCTACACCAGAGGAGAGGTGTGTATGAAGACTTGCAGTTGGAACTGAGTGGAATTATTTCTGACCAATATTTTATTCTTTTGAGGGAAAAGGGTTTTTTGGTTGTTGTGATACAGCACTTTAGTCGGGGTTGAGTCTCTCACGTAGTTTCGACCAGCTATTGGCATTTTGGACTTGTTTTGTGCAATGGATGGCCAAGGAAGAAGTGGTTGGGATCTCAGTGGGGCCAACAGGGATACAGAGGAGACATGGAACATCCACTCCCCGTTTTCCACCTCCAGCTGGGAAAATGTCATACTCGTCTTTTCCATGGTCCTTTATTTCTTTGTCTGGGCTGGGTAATTCAGTGTTTTATGCCAAATGAACAGCTCGCACAGGAAGGGCTGAGAGGGACCTACCTCAGAGTTACCAAATGACCTGGGGAGATGCTGCGTCAAATCTTTGCTCTCAGCATGAATGATGGCAGGGAGCAACGTGAGCTCCACTGCCCTTTCCTCTGAAGCACATCTCCCAGCCATCAAATTATAAACAAAATCCAAAGGAGTAAATTTGGCTATTGGGATAATTTTAAATAAAGAGCCTTAAAAAACCTGATTCCCTTCCCCAGCAGAGGCATGGCAGGGCAGTGCTTCTGTGCCACTCTGGGCAACCCTCCATACATCCTCTCTCCTTGGCTATTAAGGAAGACTAGCTGAAAAATAAAAAAAAAGGCCATTTTTGACTATGAAGGTATAAATTTCTATGCCATTTATCCCAGCCATAGGTTGCTCGAGCAGTTTTACAAGCCAAACCTCCAAATCTGAAGGGTGAAATACAGCAATAATTGACTCCATTAGGCCAACGGTTCTCTATTTGTTGCTGGTATTTACAAAAAATATGCACAGGCTATTTGGTTTTGATAGTTAATGCATGAGTTTATCAGAAGGAGAAGATATCCTGTGCTTATACTCACACACAGTGTTTATTTACATTTTTAAAGCATGTTTACTGACCTTAGCAAATAGTATTTCCAAGAAAGCTGCTCGCAGGTTAAGCAAATAGCGAAGTGATCCGAAGATTATTTAACGAGGGAAGTGACTCACTGCAGTAACAACTGGAGGGCCTCCACCAGGGATGCCAGAGCTGGAAACCCAGGCTGAGGAAGGAGTCCTTCAGTGTGGAGAGATGTGGAGCTGTGCAGTTGGGGGAATATGAGGTTTGCAGCACCCAGGAGGCGGGGCCGGTCTGGAAACCTGAGTTGTGAACTGGTATTCTTGGATGGTGTGGGTCTTTTCCTAGGAGGATTTTGCCACTGGTATCCCCCACATCCTTGGGAGCTGTGCCACAGCAGGCAGAGCCCAGAGGTGCCTGTACCCCCAGCACGATCCAAGCACATTGCAACACCTCAGGCTGGAATTAGACATCCCTGCCATGTTTCCCCTTCCCACAGGGCCTGTCCAGCCCCATGCTGCGCTGCCCATCCCAGCGTCTCCTGGACAGGATCGTGCGGCGCTATGCGGAGGTGCCGGATGCCGGCAGCATCTACATGGATCACCTGACAGACCGGGACAAGCTGCGGCTGCTCTACACCCTGGCAGTGAACTCCCACCCCATCCTGTTGCAGGTACGTGCAACCCTGCTCCAGCTTGGAACACCACCCCACAACCCTCACAAGCGAACCCTTGCGCACGATATGTGCCTCAAGTGCAGAGGAGTCCCAGCCCTGGCCTGTGTCACACTCCCTGGCCTTCAAAAAAGTGTGTTTCTTCTGTGGGGTTGGGTGGCTGAAGCCAGGCAGACTCGTGAGGTGCTCCCTGCATCAGTCTGTGAAGCTGTGGAGAGACAGGGACACCCAGCACCTTAAATAAATGAGAACCCAGGTGGGTTATTGCACTAGAGCACTGTGAAAGCCAGGGTTTTACACATCCCCAGTACTTCAAAGTGTCAGGTTTGCATTGCTAATGCATTACATAAAATCAGAGCCTGTTTATGAAAGAGAAAGAGCATGATTTCCCATGTGCCAGTGCTGTGCTTTCCATTTGCCTGCCACTGGTAACTAGCTCTAGGTTTCAAAACTCTGGATTTGAAGACAGTGATCTGGGAGGCCTCACACCCCTACCCTGGACCCATTCTAGCCTGCCTGTTTCCCTATGGCTCTGAGGGAGAATCCTCACCTTTCCCCATCCCACCTTTAGTCCTCATTGCTGTTTCTTGCAACCTTTTATGATTCCTCCAAGAAAAGAGGCAGTGGCAGCATCATCCATCTCTGGCCAGGCCAGCGTTGCACTCCACAGCTCACAGGGCTCCGTGTGGTCCTGGGGAGGGGAATGGTGCTGGTGCTCTGGGAGGCTCGTGGGCACCATTCAGCCAACCCCACTTATGGGTCACTGGGACATGAAGCTGTAGCCCTTAGCACTCTGAAGACATGGGAATGCAGCTTAAAGAGGTGAGAAAAATACGCCAAAGAAAAACGGCTAGATTTGATGTGGTTGCCCAAAATGCCTTCACAGCCGAAGGGAGAAGCAACCTGAAACATGAAACTGGACGAGTTCATAATGCCTTGGCAGGGTCTGAGGTGCTGGGCAGACAGATAAGTTATAATGTAAATGACAGAACGCTTTGTGTTGGCGTAGCTCAGCAGTCACAGAGTTTGGTTTCCACCCGCGATAACTGTGCTGCTGGCATGAGCTGCAGGCATGCAGGGAGCCCAGCCCAGGTGTCCCCACTGGAGCAAACACCCACCACTTCTGCCCCTGGGACTGCAAATCTTTTTCAAAAGAGCCTGGCAGTTCTCACCAATTAGCAAAAACTGCTTTAGCCCCACCTCAACTCCAAGCTGTGACTTCATCTGTTCAGTGCTCATGAGGGACTCATCAAAGACACCTAAAATTAGCTGTTCTGTGGCTAAAATTTTCATGAATCTGAAACCTATTATTATCTTGGACTTTCCAGTTAGCCTTTCTTCCAGAATAAGTCTCAAAATACCAGATTCTTCCTCCATTACAAAAAAAAAAAAAAAAAAAAAAAAAGGGACCAGAAGAAATAAAAAAGCATCATAACTCCTCCAGGATGGGGTAGTAAGTGCTAGGGCCGGATGGGGCAAGGAAAGGTTGCGGGCTGGCTTAGAAACCAGAACACAACCCTGCTGCTTGGAGGCAGAGAGGGCACTGGGGAGGGAGGTGGATCCGTGGGCAGAGGGCAGGGGTGATCCCCCATTCCCACTCTCCCTGGCAGATCTTTCCCAGCGTGGAGGGCTGGCCCTTCCCACGGTACCTGGGCTCCTGCGGGCGCCTGGTGGTCAGCGCCAGCACCCGGCCCCTGCGCGACTTCTTCGGCGCAGCCCCCGAGGTGACCGCGGACCTGGCCCTGCAGCTCCTGGCCGTGCTGCGCTCCATGGGCACCAACGACCTCAACTACTTCTTCTACTTCACCCACGTGGACGCTGGCACCTTCGGCGTGTTCAGCAACGGGCATCTGTTCATCCGGGATGCCAGCACGCTGGGCATCATCGACAAGGAGGAAGGTACTCAGCGGGATCCTCGCTGCGCATCTGTCACGGGAGGGCTTGGGAGGCAGGGCAAACAAATCTTTCCCTTCTACTCTTGGCTCTGCTGCTGCTTTGGGGTTTTTTTTTTTTCATGAACCAAACACCACTTACTAAATTAAATAATGAGAAGTTGACTGAGAGATTTACCAGCAGCGGCTCCTGCCATCCTGGCTCTGAGTCGGGAATGTGATGGGTGTTTTGTTTGTGCTGTTGGTGGTTTGGTCACCACTCTCTAGCTGGCAGCAGCTTTCAGTGTGCACAGTGTGCTGAATGCTCTCATCTGAAGTCTTCCCTTTAAAACTTTTGCCATGCAAATGTCAAAATTTGCAGGCAGAAGGTTCGTAATTTCATTTGTTTTAAGTTCTGGGTCAAATTGGATCCTTTTTATGTGCATTTATCGTATTGTCTAATAACAGTTATTATTGTAACAACAATAATAACGAAATCCCCCTTTTTGTCACTTTTACATAAAATCAAAGGTTACTATTCACTTTTCACAGGTTACATTTTTCTGCCCCTGGAAGTAGAGCTAGTCAAAGCCTATTCTTCCAATAATTTAACAGTTTTCATTTTGAATATTGAAATTTTCAAAAGGCCTTTCCTCAGCTCACGCTTTCAGCTGAGCAGGTCTCAAATATTCAGAAGCAGCTGTCAGAAAATTTTCCACTGTGTTTCCTTTTCTTGTCCCAACATCTATTATTGTTAACTTGGCTCCAGCTAGATGAGCTGTTGTCGCAATGTAATGATTTTGGTTAACATGGAAAAAAATTACAGGTCCGGCTATTTGTGGTAGTTTTTGTAGGAACTCCACATTTTTGGTTTGTGCTCCACCATTCTCATTTTTCCTGCATCAGCTTGACTTGACAGACTCCTCTCCAGTTCCTCTGACGGGCGGTTCTGCAGAGTTCTGTCATTGAGAAAAATACACATATTTCAGGAGCGAGAAAATCGGCTCATACACAGCTACAGCACTGAGTAATTTGCGGTGAAAGGTGGTTGTATGCTTTAGATAGTGACAAACCCCACGTTAGCACCGAGGTACAGATACCTGTGACTGTCCAGGAGTTCCCTACTCTGTTCCTAACAATTGGTTTAATTGTCCCCAACAGGGAGCCAGCTGATCGATGGCCAGCAGGACTATAAAGACATATTCAGCTGCCTGACCGTGGACTGCCAGTCTGCATTTGTGTCCTGTGACTCCATCAGGGAGAAGCACAGCCTCGTCATGGTGTGTCAAGAGCTTCTGCCGAAGCTCCTGACGGGGAAATTCCTGCCCCCAGTGCAGGAGAAGGTCGATGCCTTCCTGCAGCGCTGCGCCCACGGCCTCGGCAATGAGCGCGGGGCCAACGAGGCCATCGCGGAGCTGGCAGGGATCCTGAAACCACTGCGGTCCTGTGACTCCCGCTTCGCCTACCGCTACCCTGACTGCAGATACAGCGACAAATACTGACACAGGAGCAGTCCCTGGGAAGGACTGGGGCAGTGCCAGCCGCCTCCCAGAGCAGAAGAGAGAAGGAGCCAGAGTAGCTGGAAAGAGCTGCCCCAAATCCGGGGCTTTCTCAGTGTAGAAGGAGGGAGAAGTACAAGGGATTTATTATTTATCTCCCAGAGATGCATTTGTTACAAGGGATATAGACATGATGTATGGTTTATGGATTATTAGCGTTATCACGAGTGACAAGGGGCCGTAGGTTTAATAAATCTCACTCACATGTTTTGGCCTTGGAAAAGTTTTCCATGCCATTTGTTGAAAAGCAAGGCAGGATGCTCACAACCAGCTAGACAGAGGATCTTTACTGCCAGGAAAGTCTTCCTGATGGAGATGATATATACATGATACATACATGATGTGGGATAGATGGATGGAAGTGTTGAAGACTTTCCCTGTGGCTATTTTTATTGTGCTAAAAATCATAGAAAAACTGAACCGGATCAGTTCTGTACTGTCACCCATCACTTTTATAAAATATTTAAATTTTATTACTTTTATGGCACACAGAACAGAAAGACACAATCAACAGCATTAAAAAGCTGAAAGGTTCCATGTCTCTTGAGACTTAATTTCTCTAATCCCCAAATATAATTGCTTCTAGTCTTTCCCAAGTCAATGGACAGTAAACGGAGACTAATACAGGGGTTTGTCTTAAGATGAGAAAAAAACCCAGCTCTGGGACAGGATTGTTCAGCAGATATTTTCACATTTTCTTTCTAAAGTGGAGGAACCATTTTCACAAAACCATTCAGATGGGAAAGCTGCCTTAAGAGGAGAAGGCAGAGGATGAGACATTAATTTACACTGAGCCTGACAAGACTTGCTGAACACTCACTACTCCAGTGTAGGTGCTGGGGCACTCCCCAGGAGCTGGGGAGAGCTGAGTTCTGGGCAGCAAAAGGTACAGCCATCCTCATCTATTTGCTTTCCAAAGGAGTGACTCAGGCACTTAAAATTTGGGGTGGTGAACTCATTTCACAGCAGTTGTCAGCCCAGGGCTAGACCCAGGTGCCTCATTTTGTGCGAGATGGTTGCAAAAGTCGCAAACCACAACTTTTCTCACCCAGAATCTGTAAGTCTGCCTCACGTGAGCTCCCTGTGAGGTGTCAGAAACCCACACCAAACCTTCCCTGATGTGTCGGGGTAGGACAGACCTCACCAGGGTTTGGGGCTTTCTGCTGGGATCCAGGTGCACAGGAGGCACCAAGCAAATTTTACTGAGCTGAGTGAGAAACGAGGTTTTCTGGATCATCCATAATCATTTTCATCATGGAAAGAGTCTTCCTCTAGTCATGATTCAAAAAATAAACTGGTAACAGCATAAAGGCAGAACAAGATGTGAGTGTATTTGCATTGCCAATGGTTGTTCTGACTTGTGTTGTACAGAGAAGAAGGAATGCAAATCCAGATTTTGTGTCAGCTGTGAGGGGCTCTGTGCACGCAAAACATCCAGCCTGGGGCTCCAGGCAGGTGTAGGTGAAGGCTGATGAAACAATTTGGGCATCCAAAACCACACACAGGGGTCTGACACAGGGGAAATCTGACTCAGGATATTTATTTTGCCTTTCTTCCTGGCATAAAGTATCAAGTGCACCTTTTACCTCTCAAGATGTAGAAACATTGAAAATAATTTGCAGGTAAATTTAACTGCAGGCCCAGATGGTCAGACGGCAAAGAGGTTTAAATATACAGCCTCAGCTATGGCTGCAGCCCTCTTTCCTGGTTTCAGTCTGTTTCTACATCATGGCTCTCTTCCAGAAAGAAAAACAGGTTCTTCACTGAGATCCACAAGGCTGTCTAACAACCTGTTTCCATCAGTTTTTCTTGAATCTGTCTGCATCTCCAGTCTCGTGGGGTGTGGGGTCACCTGCTAGCTGGGTGTTAGCTCTGGGCCTCTTTTCCTGCAGAGACGATCCCACACTGTTCTGGAAACACAGAGCAAACAGAGGGGATGGATGGGCCCAGCACCTCAGAGAATGCGAGCAGCAAGCTCAGGAATAGCCCAGCATTTGGGGAAAAGGACTGAGAGAGGTCACACAGGCTTTGCCTGGGCCCTGGTAACTCAAGATCCTAAAGAGCTGGGGGTAAGAACCACAGGAGTTTTACTGTGGTTTTGCTGTGCTGCTTGGACTCATTTGGCAAGGCTGCAGCAGGAGTCTTGAGACACATAGCATCTATTTTTACAGGGCTTGATTCAAAGTTGTTAAAGCTGAGAGGAGTCTCCCTGCTGCTTTTAATAGACTTTGATACGAAATTAAATAAAAAAAATCCACTCATGATTAAAAATAATGAAATTGTGGATTTACAAATTATTAAAGCATTGGGAGCTGTGTTCTCCACCAGTTTCTTTTCAGACATTGATTACAAAGGCCAGGCTCATGTAAAACTGTGACTAATAAGCCAGCCATAAAATCAGACCATGGCTCAGAGAACAATAATTTTCCTAAACTAAATCTCATTTCCCTGTATTTCCCTGGCCTTTTCTTTTCTTTCTTTTTTTTTTTTTCATTGCCAATTTTTACTCTTAATATTTTCCTTTATATTGGCAGTCAGATCCTGGAATCAGTGCCCACCCTGTCTGCCAGCTTCAGTCAAGCCTTCAAATCCTAGTAGGCCAAGCTCCAAAAGGATGTGAAATTACCTTATAAATGGCAATTATTTAAAATCTAATCCTTCCCAAAAGAACTCTCAAGCAATTTTTTCCTCTCTGCGTTCGAGTTATTTCTGTCAGTGGCTTTGTTTGAGCCTTTGCAAACTGTTCCTGGTAACAACTTCAACTGTTTCCACAGCAGAACAAGAATGGCAGGAGAGATCTTCCACCACTCTCCCAGGCAGCCTCAGCACCTCCTTTACCTGTGGGCAGTTTAGAGCTGCCTTTATGCCCAGCTGCTTACCAGGTGTCTCTCTTAGTGGCCCATATCCCATACATTTTTAAAGTTTTCATGTCAAGAGGTTTGTCAAATTGTGCTTTTGGCCATATTTTGACTACCCACATAGTTTATCATTTCTCAGGGGGTGGGGGCTGCTACCCATCTTGGGGGGTTGGAGATTCCGTTTTTCCCCCACAGCTTTTGTGGGTGATAACTTCTCAGCCCACTTTGCACAGACACACGCATCCCCTTCCCCGCCGGCTCCAGCTTCCCACCAGAGGCTACCCAGGAAACATCGTGGCATTTTGGAGAACTGGGAATCAGCACTCAACAGCTCCTGTCCACAGGAGCAGCCAGTCAAACACATTTCATGCATCTTTCCAGCAAGCTCTGCCAACAGCAGTTGTTTGCAGGTGCTTTTTATTTTCCTCCTGGTTTTCTGAGACTTTAGGATGCACTTGGGTCCCATTTGCCAATTACTCTCTACAGCCAGGTGCTCACGATGCTTTATTGCCAATTCCTCCTCAGCTTCTCCCATCATCCCATGAATCTGGAAAGCAGAGCTTTAACAAAAATATTGAATGTCATGAGATGTTATGAAATCACGAGAACCAGCGCTATGGTGCTCTGAATTGGCTCACCATGACACATTAATTTGATTAATAGTTGAGTCTGGCTGCTACTGCATTCTCTGTTCCCCTAACTCAGCGCTGAAAGGAGCTTGGTAGCCATCCTGAAACTAAAAACAAACAAACAGGAATTTCAGGGAAAGGAAAATTAAATGTAACAGCTACTCCAGGCTGGGGGGTTGGGAGAGGCATGCACTGTTTCTGCCTTATGGATTATAAAATATGGGCAGACTCGTCTGGTCTCCTCCACAGGGGGATGGTCTCAGCCAGAGTGGGGGCAGTGGGGTTTTAGGATGGCCTGAACAGGTGACAAGAGACCCCCAAGGAAGGCTGGGGATGATCCAAAAGTCCAGAAAAAGTAAAGAGAGAAGAAAAGACAGGTGGAAAGTGAGGGAGGGACACCTGATAAAGATCTTCAAAGAGCTTTGTTTCAGTCACAGCTTTTGCTCTTCTGGAGCAACAAGAAGGGTCCCTTTTTCCAAGGTCTCCAGCTGGAGCTCAAGGGTTCTGCCTGCACTACAAGGCATCCCCAGCTCCTGCTGACATTCCTCATTCCTCACCAAAGGGCCATCAAAATCCCACCAGGAGTTTCTCACCTCTTCCTGCCAGCAGGATGGAGTGGGACAGGCTATGAGACACCCCCATCCCTCCTGCAGCATTCAAAGGCAAAGAGCAGTCAAACATTTCCTCAGTGGGAAAAGGACAATGAGCTCTGGTGAGAGCCAAGAGCTGCACCTCCTTCACCTCCATCAGCTCCCCCCAGAGCTTATCTTCCTCCCTGAGCCCCTCACTTCTTTAGGGATCAACTGCCTGGGATTAGCATTCAAAAAAAAACCCCAAAAACAACAACAAAAAAAACAAACCAAAACAAAACAAAAAAAAACCCCCAAAAGTCCACAAGATCTGTTTGTTGCAACATAAAGTATAAATGGCAATAGTTAGTCTAGAACAAACTTCTCAGGTGTTTGAAGAACAAGAATACACCAACCTGTTCCCTGGGGACATGCAGCCCTAAAAGAAGCAGCTTGTCAGGTTTTACAATGCTGTAGTACTACTCAGCAAGGATGCACAGAGCCACAGCCCTCGCCTTGCACAGTTCATTTGCTACATCGCATGCGAAGATAGCTCTTTAGACTTAACACCCACAGAAGTGTCATGCAAGGTTCAGCACATTATGTGTTTGAAAAGGACCTTGTCAGTCACACGGGATTTTTTTTTTTCCCCTTTCAAAATTTAAACATTCATTTAGATAAAGGCTTGGCGGATTCATTCCTTTAGTGATGCCTTAAAATAGTGGGTTTTCTTGCTTTGAAGAAATAATCAAGAATAGGAATAATCGGGGGTTTTTCACAGGGATTGAAACTTCCCTCTGTTCATATTCTTGGTGCAGAAAGAGTAAGAGAGAAGATCACCTCTGGGTGTTCTCTCCAGTCTGGCTGGAGCAGCTGTAAACATTTACTCAACTTTTTCCCCACCACCTGAAGATGAAGACGGAGAAAAGAAAGTGCCTTTCTGTGTTTGCACGATTTCTACAAGCAAAACAAAGCAGGGAGATGTGTGCAGTTCAGGCATGCTGAAGGGCCAGAGGAGAAAGGTGCTGGAACAATGATGCTGCTGGGGGTAAGTGCTGGGATTAAACATCTCTGTTCCCAGTCAGGGCACTTGTCACCATGTCAGACACCCCTGAAAGGAGTCACTGCATCAGTGCTGGTGTTTCAAAATGGAAATCCCTTCAGCAGGTGGAGAAGGGATGGGAACAGTCATCCAACTGATCTCAGGAAATCAATTATTTATCCCTTCCCATTTCCACTCACAACACTGCTTGTTCCACCTTTCCCTTTCCACCAGAGAAAGGAGCCCATGGGGTGCTTTTGTGACATGAGGGATGCACAGGATCAAAGCTGTGGGGTGTCAAAGGACAGGAGCAGATGCTGAGGAACAGAGCCAGGGGTGATGCGGGCTTTCCATCAAATGGCTGCATTGGCTGGGGTCAAACACTGACAGGCGTTTCTCTTTGTGTCTACGAGGGTGTGAAAGGAAAAAACCAAACGTGTAGGAAGTGGTCTTGTTGAATTCTGTGAGTGAAAGGACCAGAAAAACCTAGCAAACAGCTGCTGACTTGTTTTGTCAGTGTGCTCAGGGAAAGACCCTCTGAAGTTAAGCAGTTTGGCTTTTATTTCATCAGGAGTTCTGGGGTTACCAACCTCAGGGAAGGGCTGGCCAAGCAGTGATGAACTTTTTGGTTGCACGTCCCTAGGTAGGAGCCAAGCAGAGCTGTCTAAAAATACAGCTTTTGCATAACTGAGGGATTGCATGTACAGCAATATAAAATTACTGGAGAAGGAGGGCAGGAAAGAGCAGCTTCTGAATGGAGGGCAGGAGTATGAATATGACCTTGAGGTTCCACCAAAAAAATTATATATTTATCCAAAAAAAGTCCAACCCCTCAGCACCAGCAGGCCAAAGAGGAAGTTTAAAAGGTCAAAAGGCATGAAAAGAACCAGGACTTTTCTAACTGGACCAGAGCCTTCAAAAGACTGTCACTCCCCGGGGTGTCCCTGTTCACGGGATTTTATGAGAGGGGTTGTTCATAAATTTGATAGAAACACGGGACAGAGGACTCTCAGTACTACAGAGGGGAAAATGAAGAATTACTGAAAAGCTGTGACTACCAAGTCCCTCTTTTCTCTGCTGCAGACCCGGATCCGTGAGCACACCCATTCCTGCTCGGAGAGAAACTTCTGGAGGCCAGATTTGCAGGTTGCAGGAACAGCTGTGAGCTGCTTCCTGTCTATTTTAAGCCATATGTGGAGCCCAATGGGAAAGTGGGATCTGCTGTGATCTCTGCCCAAGTTTTCCTTGAAGAGCCCTGCAACAGTGGGATCTCTTTAAAGACACCACATTAGAAGTTCACAGCGAATATGTACTGACAATAAATAAGAAAAATACGCACACAGACCCCAGGTGGCTAAACAGCAGCACAAGGGAGCAATTCTAACCAAACAGGCACCCTTCAAAAAGTAGAAATCAGATGCAGAAATTAGGCAAATTAGATGCAAGACTACAATAAGGCAGCCCCAGAAGAGAAATCCAAGGAGCGACTTGCTAACAGCGTGGAGGCTGACAATGAACCCTTTCTCAAACACATCAGAGGCAGAAAGTCTGCCAGGAGAGCTGCTGAGGCCAGCAGGAAATCTCAGTGCAAGGCAGCCCAAGGAATGAAGAAATCAGTGTTTTGCAATGATAGTCACAGGCGGTGTTTCAAAGAAGAAATAGGAGTAAGAGCTTAAGTGAATTTGTTAAGACTAAAATCAGGTAAACCTCACCCCAAGCTCCCCCTCTGTCAGAGCAAAGAGCACATGAGGGACGGGGGGGAGGGCCTTGCACTGAGACTTTGATGCTGTTTTGCGGTAAAAGATGGGTCTGATGGAAAAAGCACCCAGTGGGTGCGAGTGAGGAGCCCTGCTCACGGTATGTGTGATTCCATCCAAAGCAGATGCTCTTCATGGCAAGAAAATCAGGAGCAGAGCAGAGGCTTTGAGGAGCTCAGCCTGCCAAGGGAGCCTGGGAAGAGCTGGGGTTTCAGCGCAGGGCAGAGGAAAACAGGATAACTGTAGGGGCAGGGGCGTGGGAGGGTTTTCCCAGGGGAGGTCAGCCTTGCAAGATGTCATGAGCCTGAAGGGAGGCGGCTGCCAAGGAATTCCCCACGTCAGGGACTGCAGGGTAGCGGGAGCATACAGCAGGACAAGGATCCTTCTTTGTCTTGTTTCTTACACTCCTCTCCAAACGCAACACCAGAGATTTGGCCCCACGTGCCAGGCCAAGAGAATTCCAAATGCCACAGGAATGGGCTGGAACAAGGAATGGCACCGCTGGGGTGACGTCTCACGACCAAGGAAACATCTTTCTCAGTTGAGAAGGAGTCTTTAGTTTCGCGGTGTCTGTCAAATTAAAGATGTGAATGATTTTACAATATTTGTGAATAAAGCTATTGCAACACAGCTACTAATGACTCACTGTCTTCTCAAGGAAACACCCTAATTTTTCACTGATATCTCCTTTTGGGGAATAAAAACCCAAAACCAAACCCAGCTTGAAGGAAATAATCTTATCCTGATCCAAAGAAACCGTCTTAGCATCAAAGTTGTGAGTAGGAGGGAGAGAACACTGTGTAATGGCACATGGGAGCTTTGAGATCCCAGATCTATTAAAGCACTGGTTTGCCAGATTAGCCACTCTGCATGCCTGGAAATGTTCATTCAGAACAAACTTCCATCATAATCAAAAGCAAGTTATCGGGCAAAAATGCATCTGGTTTAATTTTTGAGGGCTGGTACCCTTGGGAGACTTTTTATTTCAACATCTGAAACAGCTTCCAGTGGCTGTACATGGATTGATACAGGTTTCTCTCCTCTCACAGAGTCAGAATGGTTGAAAAGACTTGATTTCATCTTTGTTTTCTTTTTAGGGTTTGGAAACCTTGAACTCAGAGAATTTGCTTTCCTCCTGGGTGAAACCTGGTAGCTCAGGAAAGTCTCTCCTCCCATCTCCTCATGTCATTCTTGGGATTTTGGAGATATTAACTTATTTTGGAGATATTAACAACAAAGTTGTCTTGAAAGCAGAAACTGTGGAGGAGGTTTCACTGCAAAAAATGTAAATGCAACTCTTTCTAGTTCATTTCCTATTAACTGGATCACAGTTTTCTTCCTCTGCTGACCCAATAACGGCCGGTCAATAACTTTGGGGGATAAAGGATGGAGGCAGAGGAGGGAAAGATGTCACCTGTGTGGAAGGGAAGTGGTGACTCAGAGCATTTTAGCACGGCAAGAAGCAAACGTGAAAAAAAACCTAATAGAGAACCACAAAATAATTCAAGTCAAAGCAACATTTAAAACAGCCTTTTGGAAATGGGGACCAAGGTTGGAGCGTTGGAGGGACATTATGCCTTCAGTTTTTAAAACTTCAGAGACATTTAATGCTTTCTCAGACAGCCCAAACAAATGAATCACCTTGCAACAAGACAAATAAAAGCCTGCTTTTAAAAGAACTATTTTTCTTGTATCCCAGTGGATTTGCCATTATCAGTGACAGGCACAGGTCTATCTACAGTATTGAGATAATTGCTTTATGATATCCTCTGATCTGGGAGTTTCTCCTAATGCCAACCCGTTCTTCCAACCCAAATTCTTCCTCCCCTCTGAGCATTAAATCCACCAGGAGAAGGTGACGAGCGTGGCTGAGACACAAGGAGTGTGTCAATGAACAGAAAGGCTGCACTAGGGATGTTTGCCAGTGACAGCATGGAGATAAATGTTAAGAGAAAGAGAGGTATTTTGAGAAGGAGAGATGGGCACAACCACTGAAAAGCACCAAAATGAGCACACAAATAAGGCATAGGAGACATTCAAGAAGTGAAGAGATTTGCCAGAATAGAGAGAAAGAGGGTTTCTTCTCTGGCAGATCTCAAGCAAGATAGCTTGCCAAACAAACTGGAAGAGGAAGGAGGTGCAAAAAAAGACACAGAGCAGTGAGCAGCACTTCCTTTCTATGCGAGATTTTTTTTTTTTTTTCCTGTGTATTCAAGTTTTTGAAAGCAGTCACACCGCTCAGCTTCTGGAAGATGAGAAGAAATGCACGTCCCTTCCCCTCAGCCACAGAAAACCCCACTTTTAAAACTCGTATATCCACTGCTGCCCTGCACCCACCGTCCCTGCAGCGCGGGGGCTCCCTGGGCAGAAACGCCAAGCGTGGGTAATCACTGGCAGGGAGGAAACACGGAAGCAAGATGCTCCACCCCTCTATCCTCTCTCCAGGTACCGAAATTTGCCAGCACAAACCTCCTCATTGCTTCCCAAGGCCCTTTCTCAGCAGAACTCGGAGGGCCCCGAGAGAAAACACCAATGTTCCGCGTTTTCCTGGCAGCACCCGTCAGCCTGGCTGATGATGCACAGCAAGGCAAGAAGGTGCAGAGCTGCCCCAGCACCCTCTTTCAGGAGCCAGCACCTCTGCAGTGGCTGCCCCTGGGATAAACTGCTGGGGGAGAGGAGGTGGGTGGTGGGCAGGGGACCTTCCTGCGAGCCCAGGGGCTGGGAATGTTTCCGTGCTGGAGGCCAAATTGATTTTTCTAGCGCAGTTTCCACATCAATGCACAGCTTAGCGGTGTCCAGCATCACACCCCAAGCATCTCATGGCCGCGACCCCGAGGGAAGGAAGCCATGGGTTGTGCTGGCAGGGCCTGGGGCTCTTCCCCTGCAGGCGCCAGCGGGACGGGCGGGTGGAGAAACACCAGGGAGAGCTGGAAAAGGCAGCTCCTGGCACACACAGGGCAATCAAACACCTATTCAAACACAGCAGCACTTCATTCATATGCCGTCTTATGTTCTCCCATCTCGTGGTTGTGTAAATAAGCCATAGAGAGCATTAGCCATGGTATTCTTCATAACACAGCCGTAATTGCTGGAGGCTCCATCGAGCTCTGTAAACAGCATTTTGCACTGATTTTGAAAATTAGGAACTGAAGTTGCACTTACGATAATTGCCAACTCATTTTGCTCAGTGCTGGAAAACTCATTGCACCTTTGCTTTTCACTTTGTAGCTGCTGAAGCATCATCGCTTTCTGACACATGTATTATTCCTCTGTTAACCAGAACTCAGGGAGGGGGGATCACCAAGAACTTGGTCAAAAAATCTTTTGCCGGCCCAGACTTCTTCCCTTCCAGAATCTGCTCCTTTTCTTCTTCGTTTGCTACCTTTAAAAATTTGTATTATTGCATCTCTAAGACACTTCTCGTAAAAACTGGTATTTTTTCCCCTGATCTTTTAATTTTTATTTTACAGGGGAAATGTCTGTATCTATCTTAGTGATAACCCTGTAGAACTTTTGACTACAGAACACAGGTAAAAGCTGAAAGATCAGAGAATCATGGAATCATTAACGTTGGAAAAGCTCTCCAAGGTCATCAAGTCCAACCTTTTTCCAAATACCGCCACATCAATTAAACCACAGCACTGAGTGCCACATCCAGTTGTTTCTTGAACACTTCAGGGTGACACCACCACCATCCTGGGAAGCCCCTTCCATTACTTAACAGCTCCTTTCAGTGAAGAAATTCCTCCTGAGAATGAAGATGCTGGAGCAGGCATTAAATGTGAGGCTGCAACTTGACTTAGAATCACGTGGTTACAACACACAGTTCAGTGCACACAGACACAGCAATTTCCCTCATCCCAATGTTTAGGAATACCAAAATCTCATTGCATTTGAGTGCAGGAATGGATAACGATGAAGGAAACCTAATCCATGTAGAGCTGAGTATTTTTCTCCTAAGATGCCCATCTGCTCATGACCTGTTGTGGGTTGGTTCTTGGCCAAAGCTCAGTATTTTGATGCAAAACTTGTGTCATGGGGCACCCCTGGGCTGAGCCCACACTGCTATTTCTCAGTAACATTATACCCCATCAACCTGTCACCAAGACCAATTTTTTATTTTTAAATCTCCCAGCCAGGTATCCGGTATCCTCACCCTTATCTGACGGCTGCGTATCAGCACCCCTGAGCTGCCCAGGAGGCTCTCGCTCCTCAAGCATCATTACAATCACTTTGCCACCTAAAAACAAACCTTCCTGGGTGCTCTTAGGAGGCTTCCAGGGTTGCACCAGCCTGGGAAGCACTGGGAGGTAAAAAGATGGGCAGAGTATTAAGGAACAGCAGCCCTAAACCCCTTTCAACACATTCCCAGCTCCTGCTGTCTGCCCTCCCCAAGGGATGTGGGTCAGCACCCAGCCCTGCCCTGGGCTCTCCTCCAGCAGGACTCAGGGAAAGCTCTGAGGAGCTGCTGTGCTCCTAAAAGGGTCACACAGTCCAGGGGACTCGAGCAGCCACTGTGCTGTGGCAGGGCTGGAATAATTTGTCCGTCTGTGTCAGCTGAGCCAGCTCCCCCTTCTCCTCCTTCCTCCCGGTGCCCAACACGGGACCTGGGAGAGCTGCTCTGTTTGCAAGGGATACGTCCCTAAATCAGCATTTAATCCAGGACAGCAGAGATAACACTGGCATCTCAAGCAAGACCAAGTCCTGCACATAAATACAGAGCCATAACTCTGTCCTGAGCCTGCCAGCAGTTCCCCTGGAATACATTTCCAGGTCCTCAGCTATGAACACGTGACCTTTAAGGAGGTCTTCAACTACTGGAACTGCAGCAAATGCTCCTATCACATTGCACTGGACACCCTGCCCAGTACTACTACCCTCAAAAAGCCCCCCACACTCCCCCATGCTCCCCCCAAAAAACCCCAAACCTGTGGCAACTGTGACTGGCTGCTAGTCGTTTAGTTCTTGGATTTTTTCACAGTCCAAATGGGGCTATTCCCAGTGGCTCACTTACCCTCCAGTAGTCAGTGCTCACTCCTACCTGAGGATCACTTTGGTTCTTAAATAGGCCATTTTTGCCCTCACCTGAAACTTGATTGCAGAGAAGTGACCAAACCCTGTTTGCACCTCACTGCCCACCTCTCAGCCTTCTCCAGGTGCCAGAAAAGTCCTTCAAATTACTGCTGTGAAGGTCAGCCAGCCTGTGGGTCAGCCCACAGGCAGTGACGTTCTGGGGGAAAAAAACAACCCCAAACTCCTAAATTTCACATATGCTAAAACTGAACAGATTAAAGCTCCAGCAGCATCCAGGACATGAACTGCATGTTGCATTCATCATACTGCATTGACAGCTGACTGACCACTGCCACAAGAACAGCCCAGTTTCCTCAAAGGACTGCTCAGTTTCCCACTGATTTGGTGATGAAAAGCACAGAGGAGGAAAGAGCTGAAAAGATTATTTATTCCTATTCATCCTTCTCCATGCCCAGAAGGCTGAACTAAATGATAGCCCAGCCATGTCACTGCACACATCGTAGGCTACTTTCTTCTCTCAGTCTTCTCTTGGGGTGTCCCTTCCTGACCCTTTCAATGATTTTAAGTTTTTTTCATGTACTTGGAGCCAACTCTCATTCCACGTTTCAATCCTCCCATGGACTCTGGCAAAGGCTGAGCTGTGTGGGTGTGACTCCTAAAAGAATCTTCCAGCTCCGTGAATTAAAAGAGTCAGTGCTTTAGCCCATTTGTTTAACCATTAGCTGATCCATTAACCCTTGCCTGGGACTTTGCTACTTTTAAATTGCTCTGTCCTACAGCTTGAAAATACCTTCTATGAGAAAAAAAAAATGGTGGGATGTATCATTTGAGAGCAGTGCTCCATCCTAATGGTGGAATGTGCTGCCTTGTGAGAGAGGAACCACTGCCCATCGGGAGCTTGGGGGCTGGACAGAAGGGAGGCAGAAGGCTCCAGTGATAGATCTATTCCCAACACAGCTCCACGTGTGTCCCAACTGCTGTGTGTGCCCACTGCCCCACTGCTGCCCAGGCAGGGGCAGCAGCAATTGGGTTTTAATGCTTTAACAAGGCCCCTGGCAGCAGGAACTGGCAGTGACCTGTAAAAAATCACTGCCACTGCTGCCCAAGGGGGGCTGGGAGCTGAGCCCTCCCTGCTGCTGTCACTGGGAGGTGCCTCTTCCCATCTCCCAATCCTTCCGTATGTTTCTATGGCTTCCTAAAGCAAAAAAGGATCTACACACCTCACCTCACCCCTATCTTTGAATCTTTTAGGGAGGGCTCGCTTCTACAACTCATCCCTGCTCCCTTATTCCCACCGCGGTGGGAGAGGCCAGCACTGCTCCTCCCAGGGACAGCAGCTGACAGTGCAGTTCTTCCCACCTGTGGTGACAGGGACAGCTCCTGTGGGGCTCGGGGAGGGTCCCTGTGTTCCTAGTCCAGTCACACAGCAGTGCTGCACTCCCTCCCCACATACCCTGTCACCACGAGGGCTCTGCCCAGTGCCTGCTCTGCCTCTCCTCCCTTTTCATCTTTCCATGGAGTTGCCGGCACCAAGAAGGAAATGTCATGTTCCACCTCCCCAAATGTCCTGCTCTCCCCTCGTTTTGGAGGAATGTCGTTTTCCTGGCATAGGGCTGCCCTCTGCTCTTCCCATGCCCTCATTGTTGCCTTGCTGGCAGCCTCGTCCCTGGCACCCTGTGCCCTCCTCCATGGGGCCCTCAGGAAGCAGCCCTGCACTGAGCTCGCCTGGAGTTGAGCTTCAGCTCCATTTTCCACTTGAACTTGTCTGAGCATCACCTGCACCCCTCCTTCCTCTGCTCTCAGCACCAGCACAACGGAAACAGGCAGCACTGCTTGGCTCTGACCTGTCCCAGAGGTAAATCCTCACATTCATCAGCCTTTTCTCCATGCACTCTCAGCTGGAGTGATTCCTCTGCCTGTTCCCACGCTGGCTAAAGCAGCCATGGAAGATCACAGAATCATAATTGTTGAGAGGTTAGAATGGACTTCGGAACTCACCCCAGCCATTGGCAAGGACACGTCCTACCAGACCAGGTTCCTCAAGGCCTTTATCCAACCTGGCTTTGAACACTGCCAGGGACAGGGCATTCACAGCTTCTCTGGGCAAACTGTGCCAGGGCCTCACCATCCTCACAGGGAAGATTTCTTCCTAATATCTAAGCTAAATTACCCTCTTTCAATTTGTAACCATTCCCCCTTGTCCTGTTGCTACAGTTCCTAACAGTCCCTCTCCTGCTTCCCTGTAGCCCCTTCAGATTCTGGAAGGTGCTGTGAAGTCTCCACTCCCAGCTTCTCTTCTCCAGGCCGAACAGCCCCAACTTTCTCAGCCTGTCTCCACAGGGAAGATGCTCCAGTCCACCTTGTCAGCTTCATGGCCCTTCTCTGAACCTGCTCCAACAGTTCCATGTTGTTCTTATCCACGTATAAGTCCGTCTCACATGAAGCTTCCCTACCACGCTCCTCTGCTGGCCCCGTCATGGTTTTCTGCTCTGGCCCCAGACAAAATAGTTCTGACCCAGGGAAGCTCAGGGTTAAACACCCTCCTCCCTCCTAACCCCTGCACTAAGTAACACATTTGAACCCCTTCCCAAGGATGAGTACCCTCTTGCCTATGGTCTTGGTTGAATCCCTGCATCTTCCTTCTCCTAACCAACAAATGTATTTGTGCCCAGGAAATCGCCAGCTGTGGAGTCCCCAAGCCCTGCCTACCTTTGACCCAAGAATCTGCTATACCCTACTCAACTGAGCCAAGTTGTGCTCATTTAAGCAAAGCACCATCATTTAAATGCTACTTGGAAAGTCCTTCTTCCATTTCGAAAGGCACGGATTCAGGGTACTTTGTCTTTAGGATCAACAAGTTCTCTGCCACAGAAATTCAGAAGTTTAGGGAATTTCCTGCCCCTAGATACTTCTCACTTTCTGGTGACTTTTATCTAAATACTTCATATATAGATGCCAACACCACTCCTTCTAAACTGTAACCACTGGTAGGACGTCTCCAAAACAGCAAAGACAACTGCTCCCAAGTTAGGTACCCAAATGAAAGCTTTAAAATCAAATGCTCTGTTGTATATATTTCTGGAAAGACTTAATTAAGCTCAGAAACACATGACTATTTTTGTCATTTAAGAGATCCCTTTTTGTCAAGCTCCTCCAGGACAGTTCTCAGATCCATAGCTCAGTAGCAAATGTTGCTATTTCTTTTAATTCCTTCTTATCTGTAATTCAACTTTTCACTACTTTTTTAAAAACACCCATTTTTATCTCTGGTTTTATCCATCCCCTAATAACATAATTCTTCTACTAGCCTGCACCTTTTTGAAAATTCTTGCAATAAATGCCACATCTTTGGCCATTTCCATCCTTTCAAATCAGAACCACCTGCAAGTAAGGCTCAGCTGTGGAGTTCAAGGGCCCCAAGACCAGGATTCCTTGGAAAGTGAGCCAGTTCCCTCCATTCAGCTTGACTCCAGCCTTCCCCCACCCTGCCCAACTCCTAATGCTTGGAAACACCCAGAGATTACAAATGCTTCACTTGGCATCATGTGCTTCATCACTGAAGAAGCAGAAGTGCTTCTTAAGAAGTACAAGTGATAAAATATTAACTTGTGCTTTTTTAATAAAACGAAACAAAAGCATTCTAAATCATAGCAGCTTATAGATCCAAACTGTCCATCGCTTAGGAGCGGAGTGTGATTAAGAAGTATGAAAACTGCAAAATATTAAAGCCCTGCAGCAATTCAAATTCATGGCAACACCTTCCCACAGCATGAGCCATGCTGCCTGATGCTCTACGGATTTGGTCTACTTGCTCACTGACAAAATATGAATATTCTTCCTTGGTAATGCCATATCCCTCTTTTCCAAAGGGGAGGAAAGGTACAAAGCCCTTTTGATCAGCGCACAGTAGCTCTTTCCCTAATTAGCAATTTTCTTTTACAGCACTGAGAAATGAGGACCTTTCGTTTACCATTAGTTGAGGTAAGTGTATCTCGCTTTTATTTGGGTTTAAGACTACTTTAAAGGAGTAGCTTTTCAGTTGCAGCATGGTTTGTCAAGATTACAATATTTATGACTGCATAAAATACATAAGTGAAAAAAAAAAATGATTTGTAGAGTTTGTTATCAAGAGCTGAGACTTACATCTTTACAGAACTGCAAATACTGGCTTCCTAACTGCTAGCTGATAATTTTGCTGGCAAGAGCATTTTGTTACGCTTTTCTTTAATATCTGCACCCTTTTGTCCAACTGCTGTCAGAACTAGCAAGAAAGTCAGCTCTAACTGTGGTTAAACCGTTGCAACAGCATTAGATAAACTGTGCTGATTCTTCATTAAAACACCCTTCGTTCGAAGCTACAACATAAGAGGCGATTCTTTTTGTTCAAAAGGAACTATCCGCATGCTCTGTGCCTGTAACACTTCACATTGATTACAAAAAATTTAACAATGCAATCACTAACATACCCCACTAATGAGAACTTATGAGAAACTGTTCGATGCAGAACCTTCAGCATCAGTCAACTCTGATCGATAAGAAAGCTATCAATTTCGAAATTTAGATTTAATGCATTTTCAAGAAGCTAATGAGAAAGGAGCAACTTAAAATAAATACCATCATTAAAACTGCAAACTGTTACAATGATATATTATAAACTTGTCCTAAATAAACCTAGTGCTTCAAAAATTTACCAGTGAATTCGTATTACAAAATATGTGAAAATACAATAGAATAGCACAAAACAACGTCCTTTTTTTGGGTCAACAATGACGCCAAGATGATTCAGCCTTAACTTTTAAAATCGTTAATAGAACATATTGTAATATATAAGTTGCAATTTGGTTGAAATCTAGAGAACATCCCCACCAAAACTCAATCTTCTTCATTCCTCCTCTAAAACTAGTGCCAAACTTCCTGTCAAAGTTGGTATTTTCTTGAAGAGCTTTAAAATTTAGCCGTTACTTATTTTCTACTACTACATTTTGGCAGCAACTATTTATTGGTCTGTTATTGCAAAAAGTGCAATTTAACAATAAACCAGTCTGAAGGTCATTCTATGTCTTGAGGATACATACCATATATTTCTTTAAAAATAATCATACTTTTGTAAGCAATACTTTACAGTAGACACCTCAAATCTACCATAGATGTAAAACTTAAAACGAGAAAAATTTAGTCTCTAAATCTTTATACACATATTTATATTCGAGTTTCTATATATATTATATATATACACAAGCACAAGAGTATATATAAAATATATATAATCAGATTCAAAAAAGAACAAAACCTGGGCACTGTACATAAAATCTTTTTAAAACTCAAACAATAGAAAAACTTTAAACATTAAACAATTTTAATAAAAGTTTCTGTACAATGCTAAGCAGTTTTATTTACATATAGAAAATGTAATAGGAGTAGTGTTTGAAATTACAGAACTCCTTAAAATTTCAATGGCAGGTAATCTGGAAAAAATAACAGCATTCCATTCACAAATATTTTCAAGCAATAAATATGTATTTATAAATAGTGTAAATTTACATCAAGATTAGAAACAAAAATCACAAATCTGAAGTTTATTCCTTAGTCTATGTGCAACCCATTTATCTTTGTGACTTGGCTGTTAATTGTTTTAAATTTTATTTAGGAACCAAAAGTGTAACCGTCATGGTTTCAAAACAAGACAGAAAAACATAAAAGCAGTAAAAAATCTGTATCACCTAACTCTTCACATTAAAAAAAAAAGAAAAAAAAAAAAAAAAAGAAAAAAAAAAGTTGCCCAAAGAAAGACTTAAAATTTCTAACTACCTTACAAAGAAATGACCAGCTAAGCTAGTACTTTTTCCAAGGGAAATTCTGAAGGGGGAAAAAATGGATGAAACCAACTCATCAGCCCAGAAACAGAGAAATACAAAAGAGGTGGTCTTCAAGTCAGTAGTCTGTATAATGTTGCCAGTTTTGTCAGATATATACAAAACATGGAATTATTTTTTTGAAGTACAGCTGGATGAGCTTTATTTGTTTTGAGTTCTGGAGTAGGAGGCAGTGCTCTCTCCTGTCCAGTTGGTTGACACTCCGCACTTGGAAGGTTGCATAGACACAGCTTTCAGCCAGCAGCCTTACAGGATAGCTACAAAAATCAGTGGTGCAGAACTGGGTCACTTCCTGAATATCAGAAAAGTTTTCATTTAATGTCCATGAAAAAATGTCAAGATGAGGAGGATGGCAATGGAGGAGCCTGAAAGAGAAAACATTAAATTACCTTTTCTACAAGGGTGCAAAACTCTGTGTTTAACCAAGACCTGCACAAACTGTAACCATGAGAGTTTAAAGTCACACAGACTATTCCTTTTACACTTCAGGACTCTCTTGAGTGGATACTGGCATTTTTTCCCAACTTACTCAAATACAACATGTATTTTATGAACACCCTGCATTAGGATTTTGCCTGTACTGCAAACTGCAGTATGCTGTGGGGATGTCTGTGTTAATATGATGTGAGCAGCCAAAACAATCCCACTGTGGCAGCAAAGAGCTCCATGTGTCCTCAGTACAGATATATCTTTAGACACTCTAAAACAGGGATTCTCAACCTGTTTACCAATGGGGAGATGGTCCATTTGTGGCTTTCCAAAGCCCTTGTGGGCTTCATTTTCCCTCCTCCCTTCTACCTGAACACTAACACACCGCCCTGAGGTTAAGGTATCTGTGCAAAGGGTCTCAGGTTCTCTGACATCAGGATAAAGTGCCTCAAGAGTGAAGTGAGGTGTCTTGCTCCTGCCTGCTGTCAGGAGACGAGGTCTAGAAGACACCTAAGGGCTTCCAAAACTGCTCTTTGTAGCAGTACTGAGTCTTTGATGGCATTTCCTCCTCTTTTCCTGCTCATCAGTGGAACCCCTTCAAGAAGCTGCTCACAGTCTTTAAAGACACTTTAGATCATACCAGAGTACCCAGTTATGGAATGCTGGCTGATTCCTTGTGTTTGCTCCTGGTACTTTACCCCAATCAGAGTCTCTCTGCTTGGCCTATTGCACCTTTGCCAGTAGAAATTGTCTTTGTCCTGACTTACAACAAACCTTAACTCTCCTTCTTGCATCTGAGAGATGTCACTTCTCGGCTACGACTCTTCCCAATTGAGTCTGTATCCCCTTTACAAGCAATGAATGGCACAGCAATTTTGTCCAAGAACACTTATCAATGTCCTTCAGGGCCCCAGCCTCAGCTTTTGGTGGGGCGAGGAGCTACTCACAGGTTGAGGACCCTTGTTCTAGGGACAGTATCATCGCTGTTACCTATGTAATGTATAAGCACAGAAAACAAAATACCCCTCCCTCCCTCTCATCTCCATACATAAATATTCTTCCCCATTTCCACTCAACTGATGAAGTATCTGAGAACAGGTGTTTATTTATATGCTTTTCTGTAACAGATCATCACTTTGAAATTGCAGCATTTCACAGACTATAATGACAGTGACCTCCTGGAAGTGTGAACTGAAGTTCAACCAGCCCAGGCTCTGTAGGACTAATGAAGAGAATTAAATTCAGAGGACATGGTCCCACACTCTCACCAGCCTCAACTGCTGAACCTTGAGGCCTTAACTCAGAGGGTCACAACTTGGCATGCTACCAACACATGAAATAACTAAACACACATTTTCTGCAGCACCTGGAAATGACTCAAAAGGCACAGCCCTCACTGGGCTGTCGTATTAAATTCAACATGAAATTCCCATAACACTTAGTCCAATGTTTGTCTCCTTCAACAGAAAGCCAAGGCTTATATAAATACATCCAGCATCACTTTCATCGTGGTTACAAAAAGAGCCATCTTTGCCTGGAACAATGAGACCTGGGTGAAATGTTAGGACAGTTGTGCTGACACAGTTCAAAGCAGGAGGCTGCCATATATAGCACAGAGCTATAATGGCAAAGAGGCTTTTTGCTTTAAATTGAAATGCAAAGGAGGCCCCAAGCCAAGAGACAGAACTGTTTGAGAGCATCCACTTGCTAAGCAGAAGGACAGTGCTGATTTGGAAGGGGATGGGTGGGGAAGGGGAAGGCAGGGTCTGAGTGCATAGGATGCTCTGCTGCTATACTGACTTCATACCACAACCAATGTATTAGAGATGCTCTTGAACCTGGTGCTAGTTTCTCCAAGCTTCACTGTCCTGATTCTTCCCATCTCCATCTGATCCAGTTATGGTCTTCAGGTGATCTCTATTGGATTTTTAAAGCCACAACTTTATGAATTGTAACATCATACTTTTCCTGAAAACTCAGTGGTTATGTTCTGCAGTAAGTTACTGTAGTATTTCACACAATTCTGACTCTTCAAGGTTTTGTTCTGCAAATATCACAGACAACCCAAACCTCCATTTGAATCAGAAAGTCCACGGTACTCGTACAACGGAGCACCAAGACAGTCTACAACCGCTTTACAAATTATGTATTTATGCACCCACGTATTAATTTGACTTACTAATGTAAATTGATCATAGACTTGCATCAAGTCCTCCATTTTGTACTGTTCTAGCACCACAAAGTTTTCCAGGTTCGTGCTTATCTTTCGTGCACAGTCTTGGCAATGTACTACATAGGTCTTTCGAGAATTGCTCTCACTAGTGACAAAAAGCAGATCAAAGACTTCCACCTATTAGACAGGAAACAGAAAGCCAAGCGTTAAAATTTCATTTTTTAAAAAGTTAAAACCATGAAAACTGTGTTTTCTTCAAAACTTACAACCTTTTACCCTGTGCATGCAAAGAGAAAAATTACGTTTGTTCGGGGAAAATCTATTCTCCTAAGGCTCAGGCAAAGAAGTAAAACAGTGTAAACCCACTAATATTACTCTTAGGATGTCTGCATGAACAGCACCACGGAAAAGCTTTGGGTCAATATTGACAAAGCAGGGTTCATTTGCTGAATAGGGGTTACTCAGTAAGGTGGGGATTTAAAACAATTATACCTATTTTTCCTTTTTACTGTCTGCAAAAGAAGTTAGTTATTTATTTCCTTACTACTGAGCCACATGCTCATCCTGTCCAAGAGGCTCAGTCAGAGGATAACTAGAAACTGATTTTCAGGAGTAGGAAAATGTTATTTCCTTTTAAGCTTCATGAAAACTATTATCCAATACTTTAAAGCAGCTATTAACAGAAAGTAGAATAAAAAATTTCATCAAAAAGGTATGTCCTGCAGAAAAAAAGGACTTAAATTCTCTCTCTTCTGGTTGTGTTGTTGACTTCTGAAATGAAGACAGATACACCTTTAAAATGAAGCTCAGCAGATCAAATTATATGCAGGAAGGGATAGCAACATTTTATAATAACTGAGAATTGAAAATCGACCTAGTGAAAAACAATGTTGTGGAAGTACTGTGGGAGAGCCCTCAGCAAAATATAACCTTTGTCTAGAAAAACACCTGGATGGGCTCTTTGAAAGCACTGCTGCATCTCATAGATGTGTGTACAGCACAGAGCAGATGCTGCGACTTAAAAGCAAAATTTAACCACCATCAACAACAAAAGACAGGGTAAAATTAAAATAAATATTACAGGAGTAGATGAGCCCAACACATTTTTACTGACCTCACAAATGCTACAGTAATGAGCTGGCTCGTCCTTTGCTCGTCCATGCCAGACAATCTCCTTTCCTGCAGCAATCAGAGCTTCCCTCAGTGTCTGACACTGTTTGAGAGTTCTTAACAGGCAGTACCTGCAACCAAAATCAGTTGTGTGTTCAGTTCAACATTCAACTGTATAGCAAGACCCAAGGAGGCTTCAATTTCTTCCAAGACCCTGTACTCAGAGCTTGCTCTTCCTCTGGGATTTCAAAAACAGCTGCCTAGAAACAATCACTGGACTCATGACTCAGGGAGAAGTCAGACCTTGTGCTTATGGACCCCTTTCAGGACTGTCCCTTGCCCTGCAAACAGGCTGCACCTTTCATTTTTGACTGAAACACATGAATGCTCTTCTAAGCACAACAGAACAATGTGTTTTCAAAAGTAATCCACGTATTTTATTTTGAACCATAAATTTGCCAGCAAAAAGTTGGCTTGAACTGCCAAGTTCAACACAGCTGTTTACATTTTGTGTGACTATAGCCTAATCCAAAGAACTGTTTTAACATCCTAAAACCCCTGTTACTTCCTCAGCACTACTAAACTTTATTATCCCAAGTTTTCTGAAACCCCAGTTTCTGACAGAAACCACTTTACACACAGTGGAAATAGAATCTATGAACATGTATCTTCTCCCATGCAAAAGGAAAATGAACAGACAGGTTGGTATTAGAAAAAAATAGAATTAACACAAAAAAATTTCTAACACTTATTTTGTGAATGAAGAAAACTGTTCAAATGTCAAATTAAAATCCACAATTCCCTATCATACACCCTGTAATTGCAAAAAAAATTAAGTAATTTTATTGTCAAAATTTTATGCAGTTCTCTTCCTTACAAGAAAATGTAACTTGTTTTCTAGCATTTTATGAGCTGCGTATGTTCTTCAAAAAAAGCTGGCAAAATAGGTCGCCAGGTTTCTAAATTACAATGTTATTTACAATAATTTTAGCTCTCAGCTATCCTATTTATTTGAGCTGCAGCCTTTGCAGCCTTTAATTTTCTCCTCCACAGGGTGGTTACGTTACATGCTCATTAGATGCAGAAAGAAGATTGAAAAAAATTAAGGGTAAAAACAAACATTGGACAGAAAACAAAGTGCTCAAGAGTTCTATCAAGTGTTTTCAACTTGATCCTTCTCCCATTTTAAAGCTTTAAATACGTAATACATACATTCTGTATGTAAGAAAAGCACATTTCTTTCATGTGTTTCCAAGCAGTTAATAGAATCTCAGGATTTTGTTTTACACTCATGCTGTTCATCTTCACGAAAAACAATGGCTTCACTAACACCCTTCACTGTAAGGATAACATGAAACTGGAAGTGTGTTTCTCTGTTAAACATCTTATTTTCATATACCAAACTTCAAGAAAATTATACAGCTCATTAAGCTGTAACTCCTTCAACACTTTTGAAGTCTGATGTAAATGTGAGTTATGATGTCAAGGCCAAACCATAGGTGATAGATTAATTCACTCCAGTGTTGGGTTATTGTGCTCCTGACAAGCTCAGTAACTTTGGAAAAGCATTCATTTATGTAATACAGCCTGATTTCAAATAACCTTAAAAGCTACCATTCTCCTCTTCTGCTGTTACCTGGCAAAGTTTTTGGGCATCCCAAAGAGCAACTGGAAACACACCCGTACACCTGCCACCATTGTTCTTCGCGCCAGACTTCCAAAGACTTTTCAAAGTGTTATTTTCAAAGTTTTCTATTTTCACAGTTGTGAAAAAAGAACTGCCCAAAATGTAACCACTTATAACGCTGCTGCAATGCTTGCCAAATTTGCAAACAAAGCAGGAAACAATAGCTTGAAGGTGAACTGCCCCTCCTTGGATATAATTCAGGTGCTAGTAATGGCACTTGAAAACCTAAATGTTAACTATTTCACGTGTTTAAGGATGGGAGAAAGGATACCAGCTACCACCGTGAAAATGCACCACAATTTCCTGAAGCTTGGGAATCATAAAGAAAGCCAAAATGGTGCCTAGCAAAGTGAGTGTGCAAGTTCATTGGGGTCAGCTTTTAGTACTGCAGGCCTGTTTTTATTCTTGTACAGTGAGAATTCAGGTGGAAAAATCTAGACCATCTCCCTCTCAAATTCTCTGCAGGTATGGCATAAAGATAAGAGTAAATCATGTCCAGTCAAATTCAAATATTTAACAGAAGAGGATTTAAAAATGGACATAATCCTAATTTATTCTAGAAGGGCAGTGAGAAACCTATTTGAATATTTAGATATTCAGTAAAACTTCTCAAAAGTGTGGAGAACATCCCAACAGCAATGCAGAGCCGACCTCTTTGTACCTCCAGTAATACATCTCCCCTAATACTGAAAAGTATTTTATCTAACTTCACTATTTTGTGCAAAATAATTTCTCTCATGTCATGTTCTTTTACATTTCTGAAACTATTTTTGTAACAGAACTTAGTATTTCAGTTACTTTGGAATTAAATTTTTAAGCCTTTATTACTACGTTCGCTCTACCTCTAAAATTCTTCTCTTCCTTAGATGCATTTGTAAAAGTCCTTCTGGTTTCCATCTAACAGGTTTGCAGTTAATTTTTCTTTTCTTGAGGGCTGTCCTCCCTCAGCCAAGTTTTAAATAATTTTTTCTGCTGAGTTCCTGCTCACAATTCTAATGTTAAAATCAAATCTTTAAAAAACATCTCATGAGAAAGTTTCAGGTTTTGCTCTTTGACTTTTATCTATCAAGACAGCACTGAACTGCACATTAACTGAAAATATAATACGGCATTAGATTTCTTTCAAAAGCAAAGTTTCCTTCTATTACTTTTTCCCTTCTGCTACTCCATTTCTTTTCATCACTAATCTGGTTCCCAATATTTATATCTATGCTCGAATTTTAGTTTATTGCCTCTGCAGTGGTTACTCTCACATAACCCACTAAGACATATTTGTATTTATCTTTGAAATTGAATTAGGAGCTACTTTGTATTGTTTTCCAAGAGCTAATCTTTTGTACTGTGCTGACACCTAAGAAGCCCCAGAGACAGAAGTCAAAACTACCTAAACACTTTATGTATCTTTGACATGCGACTTTAGATAGACCTGTGCTTGCCAAAAAGATGACAGCTGTGTCACTTATTTTTATTTCCTCATGACAAATGAAGCCAGCTATCCAAGATGAAATTCAACCAGCTTTATAAAAAAATGACTATTTTTTCAAGCATTTTTATACAGGTGCATACGCTCACATACATGCAAACACACAAATGTCTCCATGTTTTGTGTACAAAAGAATGTCCAGGTGCTGTGGATAACAGTGACCTGACAGCCAGTTTTTCCTACAGACAGGCAGCCTATAGGAAAATTATGCAACTTGCTTTCCTGTCTTAAGGAAATTCATGAAGGTTTCTGCATTTCCATTGTGTTTACAAAGCCAAGGTCAGACTCCAGGCTGTGGGGATACTGATTTCTGGGAACTGCTATTCTGTAACTACTGGAGTGACCACGGCAAAAAGTTATCTCAGGCTGCTGCTACCGGACTCTACAAACCAGAGCTGATCATCCCCTCTTTGTCCCCTCTGCACGTACAGCAGGAACTTTGGATCTGGCTGACAACTAACCTGGAAGGGGGCACTTCATCCAAGTAAACTGGGAATGGTTTCAGTAGACTGGAAAAAGCGACTGCATACATGACCAAAGTTTCTATCCGCTCCTCAGTGTCTCTGTTTATTTGTAATGTAAACCTAAAACTTAGGTCTCTTGCTAGAAAAAGCTGAGTTGCTGTCAGACAGAAAGATAATAGCAAAGTACCATTTTGTCCTCTGTGTTTCTTCATAACATTTTAAGCGATTGTCTTGGAGAAGGATGCTGTGCTCAGTCACATTTTTCTCCTTTTAAACCCAAACCATGGCAAATGCAAAAAACAAGTGGCCAAAATATCAAACTCGTGTTTGTCAAGAACATTCCAGAACTGCTTTGAGCTTTACAATAGATGTCTGCTGCGCTTTATATGTATTTTATATAAATAAAGATAAAAGCAAAGCTTGAGGATTTGGTATTTTAAAATGGACTTTTTGGTTTCCTCCCTCCCACACTCTCCTGCATTTTTCTCTGTTTCTCATTTCTAACGATTCGGTTTCTCTTCTCCCTTTTATGAGAGCTGGCATTAGGAATATGAGCACTAATTGTTTAACTGAAGGGGCAGGACTGCCAGACCTTCAGCAAATACTTTCTTTACCCTAAATATCAGTTCCTACATTTTAAGAAAGCACTCACACACAAATGCTACCCTATAATCAAGCTTCAGAGTGACTATAAACCTCCCCGTTGTCAACTTCCAATGTTCTCAGTTCTTACAAATTTAACATTTCCCCAATGCCACCATTCTGCAACAGATGTTCAATCCTAAATTAAATTCCTACTGTAAAAAGGTGCCACAGTCAGATATCACCAATAAATCCTACTGGAGGGAAAAAAGACACTCTTCTTCTTTGCCCTTTTTTTCACAAGTTAACTCACCAATTTTTTTCAAAGCCCATTTCAAGGCAAATAATAAAAGAGTTCAATGTTCGTTGATCCAGTATGTCGGTAAGACTAAGAAGGGCTCAGAAGTGCTTTGGTAGACTCAGGCAAAGCAGAGAGTGCTGCTACCAGAGGATTCTCATGATGAGTAATATGCTTTGGAATTCATTCCCCCACTTTAAGACAAACCTATGTTACATGTTGAAATGTTCATTCATTCCTCAACCTCAGTATGGTGCTGCAACATGATTTACATTTGCTTGAAGTTGCACTCTTTAAAGAAAATCACTACAGATGCTTGAAGCCTGGAATATTCCTGCATTTTGGAATATGCGTATGAGAAATGTCACTAAACTCAATCATCATTTTGCACATCAATCAATTCATTGTTCAGAGGAGCAAAGGAAAGGAGGTTCTCAAATTCCTACTTGCCTTTATTTAAAAGATTCATATTGGATCTGCAAATGACAGCATGAGAACACTAACTGCAGGTTCTAGAAATGTAACACTATGTTTAACTAAGCTGTAAAAGTGACTAAATATTCTAATATTTGGGTTGATGACCTAATTTTCTTATTTCTGATGGTATGTACTCTGAACAGCTGCTGTGATCAAAGTCAACTCTTTCTGTAAATTAAGCCCATGGCACATTTAACTAAAAAGTTACTTAGATGATTCTAAAGCTATGCCAAAGTAACATCACATAAAACATAATAAAATGAAGGTGTGTTTGAAAAACAGAATCTAAAGTAATTTTGGTTTGGTTCCCAGGAACAGAAAAATCTTGCAAAGAAGTATTTATAAATGAACTATTGGTTTGTGTGTGAAAAAGAGTATAGTAAATGTTCAAATAAACAGAACTTACTTTATCATTTCGAAAAGCTTTGGATCCGAGACCTTGATATTCCGAGCCATATTCCATGAAAGGTGAACCATGGGTACTATGGACTTCACGCTCTGCAGCTTATTCCACTCGTACCGTTCCACTGCCAGCTTGTACTGACAGGCTGCACGAACAGAGTTACAGAAGCAATTAGTCAGGTAAAGGAACAATTATCAGCCGAGATCTCAATTATTATTGTAACCAAACGATCTTTTACAGCTAAGCTTCATTCACATTGAGCCATTCTTTCCAGCTGCATTTCCATTCTTTAAGATGTCTTAATTCTATTTATGATGCTAAAAGAACACACAATACCACAGTAGCAAGAAACGCCTGTGAAAACAAGTTACTGACAAGTGTTCAATTTCTTGGCTGAACCGAGAGCAGTATTTCAAAAATGATAAATTAGCAAATTTTCAAATATTCCAGATTAAAATATAAATCTAGATTTGAAATGTCTGCATCTCACTCTATTCACAATTTCTCATAATTTTACACTGCTATGGTATATAATCTCTTCTTGAGAGAAGTGAGTCAGACTTTTTCATTAAGCAGCCCACTCACTCCACCCTTCTATTAAAAATGTTTTACAAAATTTACTGTGACTGAACATGAGCGGTCTATCAGTCAATCACACAATCCTAGGGATACACTATTTATTGCACTGTATCAAGACACAATTTCAACTACTTAAGGAAACACAAGTTTTTTGGAAGTACATTCTCTTCAAATGCTTGATAGACTTGTTTTAGCTGCGGAATTTCCTTCCACACTCACAGATAAAAATCCTTCCAAGACTACGGTTCAAAACTGAAGACTTCTAGAGCAGTAGGTCTGAGAAACCTAATATTCCTTTATGAATTATATTTTATTACTGTTTGCATATCCTGATGCTTTCACCAAGGAACTACTAGGTACACGCTATCCACCAAAATTAGAGGACTAGTCCTCAAATTTGTATGAAAGCCATGGTGCAGTTTGCTGGGCAGAAAAAATTTTGGGAGAAAAAGTTAAGAAATAGCCTAAGAAGACAGTATATGAATTAATACACACATTTTATTTTTACAAGCCCATTCAAAGCACGAGTGCCAAGACTGCATTCTTGCTGCTTTCTCTTCCTCTTACAATGGAATTATTTAAAGCTTCAACACGTCCTATTTTGAAAATACAGCACACTGGGATTTTTTGCCAGTAAAGCACGGCAAAAAAGTAAGAAGTGGCAGGTTCTGTGCCATATGCAGTGCAGTGTTACCTAATTGCACAGCTCAGCACAGGCTCTGCTCACACATACCTGTGAGAGGGCCAACATTCCACGCGATGTTGTTGCACCAACCAATAGCCTGAACCCAATGAACAGTGCCAGCATTTATCCATACCAAATCCCCTGGTCTTTGAATAAATCTATAAACTGGGACATTGGCTTCATACAAATCTTCCAAGTTTGGCCACCAAGATCCCATTAGGAAATTCATATTGTTCCTGAAACAAAAGGAAAAGTAATCTTTGGCATTTACCAACGGACATATTAGTGGCAGATACTTCAATGCAATTACCTGTAAAAAATGACCATCACCATAAAAGTTTTCTGCAGATAATGAGTGATCCACAAAGAAGAGTCAAAAGTAAAGTGTTGCATAAAATTCCTGACTGTAATTCCCACATTTCACATCCTACAATACATTAGAACACCTACCCATCCAGCTGCCCATGGGAAGTCAGTTTATAGCTTTCAGTTCAGATCAGATCCATTTTCCCTTACGTTTCCCAGTATTTTACTGATGCTGAGGCAGACAAACCCTTGGTCAGATCTAGTATGGCACTGGTGGTGCCCAATGCTGCTTTTTTCATCACTGACTAATCTTCTGTACAGACTACACCAGCTCCTGAGGATGTTTTCTGTTCTGAACAGGTACTCACACTGTCTGTGTATGCATGTCAAGCTTGTCCACACTACAAACAACCTCTTAGCAACATTTCAACTGATCCATGGGTCATGCTCTCAGCCAAGAATTGCTGACCCTCCTGAGCAGCATGGAAAAACACCTCCATATGAATTTCCTAACTATGAACTCTTCCACTATGGTTATGCAAAATCTACACTCCTCTCCCATCCTTATCCCAGTATTATACTGCTTTTATATAAACTGCACCATGAGAGATTATTTGCAATGCACTGTTTCCAAAGGCAATTAAATGCCTCTAGTGCAGAGACAGTGTAGACATTTTGTGAGGATACCAAGCTCTCAATTTCTCTGTCACCCTCAGAAGGACAGTGACAAGAGAGTAAAAAGGCCTGTTGTGCCAGACACATTGTAATTCCATCAGTGGAAATTACATTTTTGAGATGGCTTATCTTTGTAAGGGTGGATGAAATAAGAACAGCTGTCAGTAGATAGGCAGAAAATACAGAGACACTGAGACGAATTTGCAGAGCTCTGGAAAAGTTCTGAAGTTAAGAGCTTAATCCAGTTTCAACCAAGTAAGCAAAACCTTCTCCCATAAAATCAACCTCAGAGGCTACTGCTTGAATAGTGGCACGATTAGGGGACACAACTGATGCTCCCTCATTTCTTTTGTGTGTGCATGTGCAAACACATATTGTTCTGCTTGTTTTTAAAGTAACCACTCTACACAAGGCCCAACATAGAAATCCTAATCTCAGAGCTGGCGGAGTAGTTCCCCAATGCTCAGGATACCTCAGCTTTTCCAGGAAGTTACAAGTATGTACATCTAAGCAAAGCCTGCCACGATGCCTCCTGGGGTCTGAGCAAATTAAGCTTTCACTCTAAATGCAGTAAGAAAACATGCCAAAATACCAATCACTCTGTATTTGCTTCTGACAAGAGAATTCTGCCTTTTTTTTTTTTTTTTGTATAGGCAGTCCAAGTTTCTGTACATTGTACAAATGTGGTATTTTCTATGAACTCTAGATTTTGCATTTTGACCTACTTTAATAGGCTTTTCTGACTACATGGAAAACCCATAAAATAATGTCCCCTTAGAACACCCTCAGTAATCTCCATACCCTCAGGTCTGAGAAAGGCACAAAAATATTGATAAGACAAAACCAGCATGTCCAGCTTACTTTTCACAGAAGTCATTCATGACACCCCAGTAGCTTTCAGGGACAACAAACCATTCACAGTCACCTGGACCAATATTTATATTTACTGAGCAAAAGTTGTTATTTTCTTGATGACCTGAAATTTAAGAGAAAAATAAACACACTTTATGTAAAGCCTTTCTATGAAAACAATACCATGAAAATGCAAAGATACAACTAATAAAAGTTTTTATATGACACTTTCATACACTGTTTAGGCGCTTCACAATTCTCAACAGTGATGTGAGAAATCTGCTTTTGTTAGATTGTGGAAAACAGGAAGTTTTAACTACCAATCTTGTGAATCTGACCAATATTTCAGCAGTTCCCTTCCTGTAGAAATAAGTACTTCAAAAGCTCAGATTTTGTGTTTCTTGGTATCTCCTGACAGTCCTGGTCAAGTGCAAAACTTCGTGACTTCAGGCACTGAACAAAGAGTAAGGAAATCTTTCTGAAAGAGCTTCTAAAATCCATGTAGAAATACTCAGTATTTTATCTTTTGATGCTGGAAAACTGAGCCATAATCCCTAATGGAATTTTCTGAAGCTGTACTTCAGACCCTGAAATTTAGACTAGATTCCTCAAGTCCCAGTCCTGGGCCCCAACACAGCACAATTCATCATGGAGAGCTGAGTCCTATTCTCAGACAGTAAAGAATCTAAAAAAGTGAAAATTACTAATTCCTAGGATTGCACAAGACCCACTTGGGAAGCCTTGAAAAACTTCCAAGATATGTAAAATACAAATACTGTCCATGTATATAAACCCAACCCTCTTTTTCTCCTTAAAGAATCCAGTATTGCATGCAAGACGTCAGCAGGGCAATTCCCTAGCACTGCAGAAATCCAGAAATTTCCACTATAAGCCCTTTGTACACGCAGAGTTCAGTTAAGGAAGAACTATAAAAATACTGACTATGCAGATTTATCATGTTTTAGGCATGCTGTAAGATACAGGAAATCTGCAGTGCAGTTAAATCCAACACCACATAGTAGAACCTTTTCATTTCTTCATGCACATTATACTCACCTGGTGTCCTGCTTCCTGGAACCTTCATGTAGAGCTGCACTGTGTTCATGCCCAGGATGGTATGACCAACATGGCTTAGAAGATTTCCTGCTGATACCACACGTACAAAAGCAGGAAGTTTTGTCAGTTCATGGAGTTGCAACTTCCACCTGCAGCAAAATAGCAAATTGACAAACTGTGAATCCCTGAAACTCTTAGCAGAGTTTGGGAAACAAACATTTTCAAAAAATTGTTAGCATAGGTTATATCTGTGTCACTCTTTCAATTTTAAAATATTTCCAAATACAATCACAAATCTGACATGCTAGTTGAGGGGAAAAATAATTTTGTAGCCAAAGCTGAAACTACAGATCAGAAGATCTGGCATCTACCTGGGATCCTACAAGAACTATTTCAAGTATCAAAATCCAATTTCCTATGAGCCTCGGGTTGGTTACGCTTAGGTTCATTTGAAGTCTCTCTCCCAATGGCTTGTTCAGAGTAATAGTTTATTAGCAACTAGTTTGTATCTACAGATGGAATTTACTTAAAAAAAAAAGGCATCGATATCTAAAATTTTGTAACAACCTCTAATCACATCCATAGATGCACACATTGATCTTCAGTGACCCTGCCACAAAAGGTGTCATCATCTTAAGTGATCCTCTCTGCCCAAACACCATAAATTTTTCTTCTTATGACTGAAGCAGACCAGAATTTTTGTACTGCAGCTGGTGGGACTGACAGCCTTGACAAGCTGGATCTTTGATGGAAACATGTATTAACTAGAGACTGAACCAAATAATTATTACTGGATAATAAAAACAGGTTTTCAGAGTATTTATACTATTTTCTAAGCTGCCTCCATCTACTCACAGAAGGATATATAGTTTAAATAGTACTCAATTTTTTTTTTGAGGCTCTTGAGGGGTATCATGGCTTACCCACAGGTAAGCACTGGTCTGGTCTTTGCTATGTATTTTGAATCCTGTTACTGGATAAAGAAGGAAGAGTTATGAAAAGGTGGAAACAGATCACAGCATGAATAAAATGAAAAGAACCACGAATAACAAAAATTCAGACAAACAAAATAGCAAAAAAGAACTTTAATCTTACAATTTCTATGCAGAGACTAAAAACCTCATGCTGTCAGAAATAGTAAAGTAGTAAGTAAACAATTTAAAGCCTCACAATGAAACAAAGGGAATGGATTAGAAGAAGGACTAAAAGAATGGTTTCTGATGGATGTTTAAACTCATTTCTGGAAAAACAAAAATCCTGGAAAGAGAAGTTTGAAAGGATATTTTAGCATGAGAAAGACTCGTAACAACAGTTTGAGGACCAAATGTAACCACTTCATGGTGGAAATAACTGGAATTTATCAACAGACTGACTGATGTCTGAGAATTCTACACTGGATTTCCAGAAGGATTATTATCCTGCAGAACACCGCTGTGAGCAGGAGAAACTGTAATCAACTTACTTCTTGTCATCTGACAGGTCAATGTTGGTCCCAAACTTGATTGTTTTAAAAGGTCCTCTTCTCCTCCTCCCAGAGCTGCAAATGTAAAAAATGTAACAGGCAAATGTGAAAATGGGATTGATGTAAAACAGCACGTACATCCAACTACAGAATTGATACAGTTATACCACACTTACTTATCAGAAGATGTGGATTCATTATCTGAGTGGTCCTTGTGGTGACTCTTCTTCTCATTTTCCTCCTATAAAATGCAATTTTGAAATGTTTTCACATATAATATATACACACACATAAAAGAACATATAAAATATACAGGTATGAAGCGATAACACAGGCACAGATATAAGTACATTTGTTTCATGACACTGACACTGATATTTACTTGAAATATCCATGTCTAAGATTTTATGTAAACATTTCTTCCTTGTGAAGAAAACAAAAAGAAGTCAAAATGCATTGAAAGAAAATTCTTCAAGGCTGTAGATTCCATGACACTCAGGCCAGGACAACAGAAAATGTCTACACTGTAAACACTGCTGCTGGCCTGCATTCAAATTGGAAATGACTATGTTGGTTTGCTCCATTGTAAGGGTGACCTGGAATCCAGTATTAAGGATTTCTGTTAACTTTTTCAGATAAGAACATCTACCTCCCTTCAAAGTCAAGCAGGTATCCTGATAGGAAAATAGGATGACTAATATTTGTAAAACTAATTTTATAAAATCCATTATATAAAATCTTTTGAATTTTTCATAGCCATATGCTATTTTAGCACTCGCAGTAGCTGGGACCATGACTAGTGGAAAAAATCCAACCAATATTAAATGATGCAATTTGATCTTTTTAGCAGACTGTGCTCAAAACCCTATTCTAAAGACTTCTATTTTGGCAAGTATATGGACATAGAAGGAAAGAGACAAAAAGGAAGAAGGAACTGTCTGGAGTCTATCCAAAGATCTCCGGCTTTGAATGGGATTGTTGTTAAATCTCAAAGTGCCCTGTGTACCTGAGAAAGTCTTATTCATCCTTTGAAGGAAGGACAAAGAGAAACAAAAAGGAACCTAGTGATGATGGATTTATCAAATGCTGCAAGACATGTTAGAAAAGCAATGTAATAGCTGCTAGAGGAATAAAGAAGAAAGATCACTTAGGGCAAGCCAAGAGAACGGTGGCTATAGAAAGAAGAAATAAAGCTTTCATATGAACACTGAAAAGTCACCTAAGGACAGGTCAGAGCAGTGTTAGGCAAAGGACATATGTACAGCGTCTTTCTAATTTCCAGGGGAAAAATTAAAATCATCACCCTTAAAAATCATTTTATTTATTGCATTTTTACCACCAGTTTGTAAGAGTGAGGGGAAAAAAAAAAATCAGAAAACCCTGCAGGACACATCGTGGTGCAAATCCAAAGCTGAGGCTTTCAGTGGTATGTGATCAATTATGTATGTTTTTAAACACAGATATACAGATATATACAGAGAGATAATGTCCCAGTGATGTAATGTTCTCCAGCCCCTCTGGAATGACATACAAGAATACAACACTGCTCAAGGGGCACCAAAAAACTTCAGTCAATACCCTAATTAAATTTATTAAAATTGCACAGGAAGAAAAAATCTCAAGTTCTGTGCCCCCTCCCCAGCCCTTCCCAATGGTATTCCTGTTTCTTTCCTTTATCCTGTACCAGCTCAAAGCCTTATGACTAGATAGCTTTCTGTTTTCTTCAACTACCAATTAATTTCTTTGTTTCTAATCCTTTCCTCTAATGTAAAAAATTTAAATTTAGAATTTCTCTCTCCTTTCTTACTGAATTCACTCCTGTTTCTGTGTAAAGGCAGTGAAAGAAAACTGCAACAGTCAGTTCCCCACACTGACATTTCCCTATTTTCTAACAAACAACTGGTCAAAATTATCTTCTTGTCTCAGCTCTACCTTAGCCCAATCTTTTTGTAACACCAGGTAATATAATCCTCCAACGAGTGCCCATAGCCACTTTCAAGAATGTGCTCACTACTTCAGTAAAAAATATTGAAAAGTAATACCAATAAAAATCACATTTCACAGAATGCCAGAATAACAGAATAATTAGGCTTGGAAGGGACCTCTGGAGATCATGGAATCCAACCCAGGTCCCTGCCAAGGCAGGAAGGGGAAATATTATTTCTAATACTTCACTCTGCCACATAAGACTAAAAAGTTCTAAACTTAATATGAACTGTTATGTTTGGAATCCAATAAAAGACAAGCTATTAGTATAAACTTTTTAATAAGCCACATCCAAATTAATTCAGGATAGTATGAAGAATACTGATTACAAAGAAATTTGTATTTCAAAATATGTGTGATTAGAAGCAATCCAAATTTTAAAAAAGCCTTTGGTTCTAAATATTTTAATGTGAATTTTGACATTATAACATGAAAGCTTAAACTAATAACCTTTTAAAGTAACAGCCACGAGTTTTACATTATTAAACTTAAGTTTACACTAAGCATTTGGGAAGAACAATATACTATTTGACCCTCTACTTAAAACAGATTTTGAAAATTTATCTGTGCTCTTCATGCTAATGGAAATGTCTCTTTTTCCTTAGCAGTTTCTGCTTTTTCCAACAGCCATTATTAACTGGCTCCAGAGTCAGTATGCAGTCTGTGAATTGTAACGTGCATAGCAGCAATTAACTTACCCTTAAAGACTCCTGGAATGAGGAGGCCTGGTACTGTGCATATTTAGCAATTGTTGTATGAGATCTACTGCTTTCACAACGCCAGATTTTCTTTGTTCCAGTGGGGTCCCAGTTTTCGTCTGCTGGCTGCAGTAGTTGTGTCCTTACTTCTACTATGTGTTCATTATTCGCTTCTACCAATGTCTTAGTAGAGAAGAGTCCTAGATCTAATTAACAGGGATAACATTAATAAATGAAGGTTAAAATATAATACAAAAAATTCAGGAAAATGCCTGAAGTTTTGGAAAGGTTTAGTCTAAAATTATTTTTACTCCCTTAGCCTTCACAACACTGCCCACCTGTACATTAATTATTGACACCCAAAAAACTTTCCTCTACATGTCCAGTAGAAAATTAGAAAAAACCTGGCAGCTATGGACTATATTAAACATTTTATATTTGATTACATTGGGTAATTAAATCTGCAAACAATGTTCAAATCTACTACCGAGGAAGTATTTTTTAAACCAGAGTTTTACGAAGACGCTTCCATCATATAATGTTTCCTACCAGCAATGATATTTTATCTATCTACAGACTTCAAAATGTTGCACCAGTCAAATTATTAGATCTAAACACAAAGACATGCATACAGTTTTTACAGGAAAATGTCTAGCTGTAAACTTCCATATCCACAGCTCAGCTCTCCTCTGTGCTCAACAACATCTGCTATTATTTGTAGTGGGGATTTTTTTTACACGACCAAGATTAGAAACAACAGCAAACTGAGAAATGACAAATTATCCTAATGACTTGGAATATACAGGTAATACAGTATTACAGAAATAAAATATTCACTTTTAAGAACTGAGAGACTTCTTTTTAAAAACCATATCTTTTTCCCCAAAGTAAAAAAAAAAAAAAAAATAAAGAAAGGTAAATTTACCTAATTTAAGCGCTCCAGCAAGGCCACGTATTACAGTAACAGGGTTGTTTGGATTTGTACAAAATTGATGTAAAGGTGGAAAGAAAGCATCTCTTTTATTTTCCAACTGCAAAATTATAATGGAATATTAGAGGTCAGATCAATCTAGATTCCTTATTTGTAAAATGAGAAAGAACAGTAAACAAAAAGAGAAAGAACAGAAAGAAAACAGGAATTTCCTCCATTTCCCTGCACTGTGTGGAATGAGCAGCTACACCATACAATTCTTTCGAAGGTAAATGCTGGGTTCACTCCTGAAATTAATTTGTTACTGTAATTTGTTTCTTGGCATGAATTATTCCCAGGCTGCTTCAGCTTTGCAACTCAGGTTTTCTGAACTTAATTTCTTTATCTGACAGTAGCCTTGTACATTCCCTAAATCTACAGAATTCTCTGAAGGGCAATACAGTTGCTTTTCAGAAGTAAAAAAGCGCTAATTTTACAGATAATGTATACAAGAAACAGCATAATTAAAAGCTTACTCTCATGGTGTATCTCATGTTAACCAGAAAGGTTGATTTGCTTTTCTTATGCTTCTCTGCACCTATAACCTCAATTTTATGCTATAGTTTCCCTCCTGATTTTTTTTTTAATTGCTATGAATCTTTTACAATGCTGAAGAGATTTCTTGCAATAAACAAAACACAACACAGAGTTCCCAAACAGTGGCATATCTGCACAGTCTGTGGCAGCACGGTGACTTTCCAGCCTTGTGAGGACTCAACACAGCTGGGATGGACTTTTATTAAGGCAGATGAGTTCAGGTGCAATGCCTGGAAAACAGCTGGAAAATTGCATCCAGCCTAACCCAGATGTCAGGCAGCCTCCTTGGGCACAATCAGACCCAAGTGTCAACCTCTTCTGGTCCCCAAACTGAGGTGACCAAAGCCAACTCGAGCTTTTCCCACTGCCTCTGCGGACACACTGTAATTTTCTCTTCTGCTATTATGGAAGTGGATATCCTGTAATTTATTCTTCTATTACTAAGGAAGTTAGCTCAATAAAGCTATTATGAAACTTCATTTGCAGAAGTTTCAAGGCTTGCATAAGAAAATACTACTCAACTAAACCCTGCCTTTTCCTGGTGGCATTTTGTGTTCTTAACATCACCTCAACTTTTATTCATTTTTCTTCACTATGTTTTGAAGCAGATTGTTATGAAAGTTTAGTTTAATTACTGCTCATTTATACATAAGCTGTCACTTGCAAAAAACTGTACATACATTTTTGAAACACTGTGCATTGTATCTAATGAACTATTTTGCTTATTCTGCCAACAATTTGAGTATTAGAAAATAAAAAATCTGAAGTATTTTTCCTTTTGTCCACTGAAGTTCTTAATTTACAAGTACTTTAAGAGTCAAACTATGTCTCAAAAGTTTCTTTAAGGTTAGCATTTCTCCATGCCTATTATACCAGTTTGGAGAACACCATAATTAGAACTCAGCGATGAACAGTGCATCTTTAAAATAATTACATTATGTAATTCAGATATCCAAACAATTACAAAAGACACGCAGCAGTGTACTTCTGCCACTAGATTTACTTACATAAATACTAGGTGTAGGTGGATTCAGCTTGTCCTTTGGCAAGGGAGGGTACGGTGGAGGCGGTGGTCGTGGAGGTGGGCATTTATCCAATAGAATACTACTGTTAGATAAGCCATTTTTACCCAGATTCCTAAAAGCAAAGAAGAGCTGTCTCTGTCAATACTTGACAAATAAAATAAATGCATATCAGTGTAATCTCTTATGCAAAATAATGCTGTATAAGGAGAAACCATAATTTAAGATGCAAATAAAGCTCTTATGTTTTAATCAAGAATTTTCCACGTATAATTTGATATTATTCAAGCTTATTCCCATTTTGCCTGCTGAATCTGCAATATCACCACTATTAGTAAAAAATACAGCCATTTTAAATAAAAGCAAGCATGACACATTTGACAAAATTTAACAGGAAAAGAAGGTCTCAACTGGAAATGAAAAAGAAGATCAGCAGGTGGATGATCATTCCACAGGAGCTGAGGCAGCAGAGCCGAAGTCAGAAAACAACAATGCCTCAGCCAAAAAACTGCTGAGTCACAAAACCCAACTACGGCTACACTACGGACACTGAACTGAACCACAGTTACCCCTCCCTGACTTACACATTTCGAAGCAGGAGCCACTGCTGCATAATCCATTTTTTGGAGCAACAAGGGAGAGGCCTTACCCCCAGTCAGTTGCTGTGTCAATGCCCATGTGTGTGAGTCCAGTGAGACCCTCACTACCTGTATTTGCAGCCTCTCCCTGGAGATCTCCAGGTGTGCAGGACCCACTGAATGTGCAACTGTTCCTATAATGCATGCCCTGAAAAGTCTCTGTTCTGATCTTATCCTGTAGCCAATACCCAGCCACCATCACCTGGAAAGTACTGACAAAACCATCCCTTACATTCTTGTTAAAGATGACTCAACTACTTCAAAATTCTTCCAACTAAAAACTATTCAAATCCTTCTTTCAGCCTCACTTGATTCATTTGTTGTTACATCCCACAAAACAAGATGTTTCTAATGGATAATTTAGTCATGTATCTTTATAAAACTCACTGGTTACTAAAAAGCTTTTTTGATAGCAAGTCTTCAGCAGAAAACACCACTGACTTATATTTGATGAAACTCCCAGCAACAGAGCTTGTTTCTAAAACTGAGAAACGCAGTCCAGCCAGATGCTGGCTCATGAGATCACAGGTTCAAATCAAGCTACCAGAACCCATAAGATGGACTCGGGGCTTGAGATCAGACCAGACAGACTGACACGACAATCCTCTTAAAGTAAACAAACAAACTTCTCACACATCCCAAAGTACACCTGTCAAAGTATCAAACAGTTTATTCCTTGTGCTAGGTGAGGTCAAGGCCAGAATTTCACTTCCAAGAAAGTGAAAGAGTGATGCAGAAGCTTTGATTAGGCATCGTTCACCTTGGCAAAAAAATCACTGGCCAGTGCTTAATGTCTGTTATAGTTATGCAAAGACTTTTATTGTCCTCACAAAAGACAAAAAGCCCCAACAAAGCAAACAAAACCCCCCCCCAAAAATAACATAGCAGTATAAAATCATCACCACCAATAAGAAATTTATTGACCACAGCTGAATGAACCTGAGATTCAGACTATTTATACAAACTGAAGCTAGAATCTAAACAGCAGGTATCAGACGTTACTATAACCTCTGCATTATCAAACTGAGAAACAAAACCAAGAAAAACAAATGTGCAGTATTAAAAATAAGAGAGAATTTTGACAAAATTCAGTTTGCATTGATAAACAGTTCTCAGGAAATTTCTAAGTCAAGGAAAATGAGAAGAGGTGAATTTGAATAAAAAGGGACATTGCTCAGAACAAGTGTGACTTGAGCTGCTGCAGTCACAGCAAGGTAATCACAGTGAAAGCTCAGTAAAGCCAGGGCACATGAGGGCTTCGGGGAAGGGTGACAATGGAGAGAGGAGAAACTTCTGTACACTTAAGAGAAACTACAGGTCTGAAAAGGGAGAGGAGAAAGGGAAGAAATGGACAGTATGAAGGAAAAGATCAAATGAACAAAGATAGCTCATAAACCTAGCACCTGGAGCTGATATTACCAAGTGCGTGCTATCATTTCCTATTAAGCTACTAAAACTCTAGGTGGACATTTTAACAGAGGAAAATGGACAAAGAAAATCGAAGCTGAGATAACAAAACATTCATAATTTAAGTGGCACAGGAAACAGATGGGCAGAATATTTAAAGTTGTCTTTAACAGACCAGCTTCACTCTATCATAATTTTTTTCCTATCGTATTTTTTTTAACTATGAATCAGAATATCTTACTATTAATAACAAGGCAAGAGAGCTATTAAAGAATAATTCTGTAATTGTTAGTGTGCCAAACAGAGCAACAGAAATCATCAAAACCACTACAGAAGTACTAAAAATATTTGCTATCACACTGTGAGTATCCACTGCCAGCATCTCCACTTCTGGAAGTACAGAACCAGTGCAAGGAAAGTGAAAGACTCTTTTTGACCACAGCAACTGGGCTGAAAATCTCACATATCTCAGTTTCAAGAAGGCAGTTTCTGTGACAGGATTTCATTGTGGTGGAAAGGGACAACAAATGCACTGCTCAAGACAAAACAAGCCTGATTTACATCTGCAAAAGAAACTGGATACCCACTCACACCTACAATGCTGTGATGAAGGAATGAAGAGAAGGACAGGCTTCATTCATTTAAATTGACTTCCAGAAGAAACTGGCTTGTTGTGGGCTGTGCAAGGACACCACCATTCCTGCACAACGGGAAGAGAAGGCAGGAGCAGCTGTCAGGCTCAGAGGGTAAGGACAGAGGTGCACAGTGATGTGCAGCCTGTCCTGAGCCACAGCCGCAGAGCTCGGTCCACAGCAAAGTGCTCTGGGGGTGAAAGCAGCAACAACTCATTCAAGTGCTTCACCCTGAGAATCAAACTTGAACTGCTGTGCTTAGGAGAACATCACCACCATGGGGATGAAACTGGTGCATCGATTTCACACAATGACTGAATCAATTAAGCTGGAGATGACCTCTGAGATCATCGAATCCAACCTGCGACCAATCACTGCCTTCTCAACTCGACCACGGCACTGAGTGCCACGTTCAGGCTTTCCTTAAAACACCTCCAGGGATGCTGACTCCACCACCTCCCTGGGCAACACATTCCAATGTCTTATCACCCTTTCTGTGAAGAAATTCCTCCTAATTTCCAACCTAAACCTCCTCTGGTGCAGCCTAAGACTATGTCCTCTCCTGTTGCTTGTTGCTTGGGATTATTTCATGTAATCATGGGATCTCTTGAATACTCAATCACCACATTCATTAGAACACCCCTTTTAATTCTATTTTACTGGTTTCTAGGATACATTCCCACAGCTTCTAAAAGATAGTTTACAGCCTTCAGTTTTAGATAAGAGCTTCCCCTCTGGCTGTCCCGAAGCACGCAGCTGACCAGAAGCACAGGTGTGACACAGCTTGTTTCACAACAGTCACCCACAGAAAACTTATCAGGCCAGACACTTCTCAGGTACTGGACAGACTTCGTGCCATCCCCAAAAAAAGTGTCATGTAGGTTTAAAGCTACCTGTGTTACAAAGCTATACCAATTTAAACTCTTTTATTATGAAAACTCTAACTACCTCAAAAAATATTGAAGTTAACAGGATAAAACTTATTTTCTGAGAACCAATCATTAATTACCATTCTTTACATTTATTAAATTAATCACCTCAGTATTTTTACTATTTCACTGAAGCCTAATGTCAGACTGAGAGAATTATGTCAATTTGTCAGGAAGTGTGCTCTTCAAGTCCTCTGGTACTTGCCCTGTTTTCCAAGAACCATTAAAAAAAAAATCTGTATGAATGATAAACAGTTCTCTGGCCTGCTCTTTCAGAGTTCATGAATATACGTTATCTGGGCTTCTGACTTAAAAAGGCCAAATTTAAGTGTAACTGCTGTTTAACCTTTTCCTTGAACATCCATGATGTTTCACATCCCATGATGTGAACATTTAATCTGCCTTTTTCCCAAGCACAGAACAAAAATATTTACTGAATGCTCCTGCCTCTATTGACCATGCTAATACTTCAGTGCAGTCACCATTTTCTGTTTCTTCTTCTTTGTTCTTGTCTACTTTCAGACATCATTTCTGTGTTTTCTAGAACTCTTAGCTTCAGTACTTTTGAAAATATTTGTCCTTTTTGTTTCTACTTGGGCGACTATGACTTTTTGATGATAATGAAAAGCTCCTGAAGAACTTCTAGTTATCTATATATCTGGATTTTAGGTACAATTTACAGGTCAAAACAGAGTAAGTTACAAGCATTTGTGCTTAAGCCGTTATTTTTGTTGTGAAGTCAGCCTAAGTGAATTATTATTTGAGGATTAGCTGTATGAGAATTAACAAGGTTTTGCTGCTCAAGAGATTATAGTTATTCTGAAGAACAAAATTAATACCCTCTCTTCCTCCAGTGAAAATCACATTTAAAATGAATACAAGAAACTGTGGATTTATTTGATACTCTATCTCAATTCTATCAGAATTAATCTACAAACAGGAAGGAACAAGACATTTCCAAAACGTGCCTGCAGAAGGAATCAGTTGAAGCACTGGGTTGCACAGCACTGACTTGATGCAATCCTGATTCAAACCAGAAATACCCACCCTTCACAATTAGCAGATACAATCAGTTGCTTTCTCACTGTGAGTTATTACAAAACCACAGAAAAACACCTGTCAATCCCCACTACCCTGGGAAGGAGGTTACACATAACACCCAACTTGGCTCCCTGAGGGTCACCTCCCCAAACTCCTTCTGTAGCCAGGGGATAAAGAGAGGAGCTCTCAAAGGCGAATATAAAGAAGTCAAGTCAAGCTTACCTTACGCTTAAATGCAAGTAAAGCCACGGAATTACACAACCTGTTTATCGTGCAATTCTCTACCCCAGCCTTTCACTACCAGGTAGTAGCTGGCAATACTCCCAGAGATCTTTCATGAAACCTACAGAAAATCCTACAATAGAACTGTGGATTTTCTCATTATGCAAATATATTTCTAATTATTTTTGAATTCTGTTCTGGTTTTGACCTCAATAGTACAGGTTGGCAGTGAATTTCATAGGTTAATTACATGTTATGTAAGAAGTAATGTTCCTTTTTTTCATTTTGTAATGACTTTTACATCTTTCCTCCCTATTTCATTTGCTAATCACCTTGTTCTTAGGCTGTAAGACAAACAGAATCACATCAGTGCCTTACGTAAGAAAAGCATTTTAACAAGTGGCACCAAACTTTTTCATACTCTTGCCTTTCCCTCTAAACTGTAAATATTTCCTTTTTTTTCTCTCAGATAATTCTGCTGATTACTGTATTTGTCATTTGAACAAAAGAGAATCTCTTATTCTAAGCAGTGTTTAGCTTGTGAAATCACAGTATTTCAAATTTTATTTTGAACTTTTGCTATGGTGACGTTCACTTGCCAGATGTAACGTGCCTTTAGAGCAACTGAGCAATTCTGCCTTGAAGCTGAAAAAAATTGCTTGTAAACAAGATTCCCAGTTGAAGAATTCAAAGAATTGCTTTCGTCATTTTTAAGAACAAAACACAGATTTAATCCAGGTCTTTTCTCCACAAAGTACTTCCCCTCAAATAGATTTATGCTCTTTTCCTCTGGACCATGGTGTTCTCAAACTAGTGATTCACTGACTTCCCACACCAGGCTCAGGAAGCAGCACCTTCAGTCAGACCAGATCAAATTTCTTCTGCCCCAGGCTCCAAGAGAACTCTCGAAGTCTGTCCACTTCAGCCTCTGCACTGCCCTTCCCATTCCTCCTCAGGAAATGGATTTACTGCACTTGGGTAAATGCTGACCATTTACCAGATCCTTTCCCAGGCTGTTTAGCCCAGACCACCTTCACAGAATCAACAAATCATTAAGGATGGAAAAGACCTCCAGGATCATTGAGTCCAACCTGGAACCAAACACCACTGTGTCAACTTGACCATGGCACTGAGTGCCACATCCAGTTGTTCCTTGAACACCTCCAGGGATGGTGACTCCATAACCTCCTTGGGCAGCCCATTCCAATGTCTTATCACTCTCTCCATGAAAAAATTCTTCTATTTGCTGTTCTATACTTTTATTACAAAGCCTCTCGAGAGGCAGCTCATCTCTCCTGGTCTCCTGTCACTTTCTTTTCTCAATGGATTGCTCTATACTTTCCCTCTTTGAACACCAAGCAAAAAGAACTATAAAAAGGCCTTATTAGCCCCTATTAATACGCATTACAGTCAAACCTACGCCTCTCATTTGCCTTCCCCTATTATGCCAAATTGGTTCAGAAATTTCAAGTTCAGAAATGCTTCAGAATTTTCAAATTAATCTTTCCATGTATCACCATAAAAATGACAAGAGCAACTTCCAGCTGACACAAAGTTGCCCAGTCACCCAGCTGGGCTCTTCAGAGCTGTCTGAGGACCTCTTGCATGGACTTCTCTTAAGTTTTGTTTGGAGCTTTGCCTGTTCTTCTAAGGCTGTAAACAAGTTTTAATAAACAATGAGAAAAAAAAAAAAAAACCCAAGATATTTAATTTCTTTTATGAGAAACAAAACAAGGCATCTCAGGAACTTCTCTGCTTAAAGAAAAAACTTGACCTCAGATCATTTTAAGAAAGGACAACTGGTAGACTCTTAACTGAGGTGGATACTGGGTTTTTATCCCTTCTCTGGGATGTTAGTTAGATGCACCAGTTGAAACACTGAGTGAGAAATCAGCCGGTTTCACTTCAGTAGAAATAAACAGCTCGAGTGTTAAATCTCAAGTCTTGTGATAATGTTTCATTAGTTCTCCTTTCAGAAAGATTGCTCACAGGGAAAAGATACTTACATTTCTAAGAGCACAGAAAAGAGCTTTTGGTAACAGTTTCTTACAGGAAACCCCATACACAACTAGACAAAGCAGCACACTCCCCC
>VZRN01006285.1:117446-122243 GCA_013397935.1 Dasyornis broadbenti | reverse complement strand
CCATGTATTAACAACCAGCTTTTCTAATAACAAACTCAGAGTAGTTATTCTTAGCATATTTCCTTCTTTTAATTACATGGTTTCCACTTGTGCTCAAAATTACTTGGGGTTGTGTTGATTTTTTGTTGTTTTGTTGTTTTTTTAAATGACCTTAACATTTAAAAGGAGACTTTCTCTAGGAATCTCAGTAAGGATAATTAATTTAATAGAACATTTTTTTATCTGTTAATTTGCTCAGAGGCGTAAAGATATTTACTTTACTATGTAAACAGCTTACCAAACATACTTTAATAGGTTTATAATCACCTCAAAATTTATTGTTGAAACCATTTTTACTGGTAGGGAAGACCAACCAAACCACACTTACACTTCCCAGAATCACCTCCTCAATTCCCTTTTATCCCTACACTCCAACAGCAGTTTAATAAGATGAGCACATTTGCCACTCTACCGTTCTCCAGAACAGCATCTTAATGAGATTTGTGTATTTGAGTCAATAGCTCAGCTCCTACATTTCTCAATTCCTCATGGCTTTCCAGGGACATTGTCTGGCCCTTCAAGGGAAGCTCCTTGTACAAGTATCAATTGCTGTGCCAGCAGCCTATGTCTGCCCCTTCTCAGTCTCCTCAACAACCTCATTTCACCCCACGAACAGAATGGGGCTCTGTTAAATATTTCCTCAACATTCGCACCAAGGAAGATGGATATAAAGAAACTTTTCAGCCTCTGCAATTATCTTGCCCTACTTAAGTGCTCGCTTTAGTCTTTGGCAAAACAAAGCATTTACCAAGTCTGTTTCTACAGAGCAGACAACCTATTCACACATAATAAAAGAAGAATCAAACTGAGTTTTCTCTTTGGCATGTGTTTTGCATTTTATGATACAAAACATCTCCTTTCACCTAATGGCTTCACTTGAATAGCTTTTATTAAGACAACACTTGTTTACACAAAGCAAAATGACAGTCTCCCAGCATTTATTTTTGTCTAACTAATTCTGATTTTATTTTATTGTAATGCAAGACTTCTGAATGCCTTTTCTAATAAATTACTTTCACTTTTAAAAAACCCCAACTTCGTATTTCTGATGCTCCTTTGTTCTTAAGCAACACACAAAACCCTTGGAACATTAACAGGCCAGTTTTTGGTGGTGAGCATTACCATGTTGCTTTCTGATAAAATCCCTCGTGTGAGATGAGGAACTTCATTATCCTGCAGTTCACTCTCCTGCAGTAGGTCAATTGTAGTTACTTTGTGAATCAACTCTTGTGCATTACTTAATCCCAAACTGCTACTAATTCCAGGTCTTTTGTGCTCTATGCACAAATAAACCTGTAGGGTCTGAAAGATGCAAAAAATGGCTCCTCTTAGATAAGTTTTTTAAACCTGCAAGCATCTGAAGAAAAAAAAAAAAATTTAACAAATAGACATCTGAGGACTTCAATACAACTTACAAAGAACATAAACACTCTGATTTTGAAGTACACCTATAGTAAACAAAGACAAATGCAGAATAATGAGGAAGGAAATAAAAATGATTAATCTAGAGCTCTAGCTATAAAAAAAAATTCCAAGTTACATCCACCTGTTCCTACCTGTCAAAATGTCTTTTTTTGCCTAGAGAATACCATCAAGACAACAGGGCAACAGACTGTATCAAGTGACTATTATCAGATAGCAAGAAGAATATGCCAGAAGATAACAGAATATAATTATCCACATCAGAGATGAAGCCAGAATGCCTTTCTGAACATATCAAATAAAATAAGGGTATATATATACCTACTGACACACATGAATACATTTAAGGCCCAATACATTGTAGCTCCAATATATAAAAATTAATACTACAGAACAACTCCATTCTTCTTGTGTATTAAGCTTATTTTAGCACAGGTGTCAGGGGTCTTGTCTGGTTTTACTTTCTGTTGTGTTTTAGAGTTAAATTTTTTGTTGTTTTTTTGTTGTTTTGGTTTTTTTTTTTTTTTTTTTTGGAAAAAGCAATTAATTATTTTCATGTTTTCTACTGTGGCTAGCTTTTCTGCAATTTTTACAGTAATTCTAAAAATCAACATTTTGAGTCACAAAATCAGTTTTGAACCTCAAGATACCACTTACAGCGATAGCATGCAAATGTTATCAGTACTATGGGAAGTACTTTCAATTCTTTGTTTTTGCATTACTTTACACTGTGTTAAAATAAAGGTCAACATGTAGTATTGAAGCTCACAGTAACTGATATATTAGCATATAAACATCTTCCATTTTACTATGTAAAAATGGGGGCATTTTTTTGGCAAATTAGCAGGCCTTTAAGCAGATTATCTTTTAAAATTCTCTCTCCCAGACATTTTTCCCTATGTTAGTCAAGGACACAACACCTGTGACAAGAATGTTCTGCACAAAACTCTGCTCCAGAGCTGTCACGTGTTATGCCTGCACATCTTAAAACAAAGCAAGGGCTAATCAGCTACTCCGTGAAAGCCTGGGAAATCCTTGTCCTCAAATTTATGAATATAAACTATCAGACATGTTATCAGAATGGCCAAGAAAACAACCCCACTATTTATGTGTAATACATAATTTGTATTAAATAGTTATAATTTTTATTATTATGAAAAACGCACGTAGACAGAACCTTTTCCCTAACAGGTAACCAGCCCTGGCACAGGTGGGTTACTGTATTTCTCAGAATCTCTTGCTATTATTAGCAGACATATGCAGTTTTCAGAAAGTATTGTTTGCCTAGACGAAATCCTTTCTCTAAACCTGTAAAAACAGTCCCAGCCCTGACTGATGCATTTCTTGACCTCAGAGTTTCTAAAAAAACCAAGCCTCTCCTCCACTTTTCCCACTGCCCACCTTTCCTTATTACCCAGCTTCTAAGTCCTCTGCCTTGCTGAATGAAGGTGCAGACAGGCTGAAGAGGGAGCTCTCAATCTCCACTCAGTAAGAAAGAAAGGAAAAAAAGCACATCTAACACCTTTAGAGCTGTCTGCAAACTACACTGGGCAAAGTATTAGTTTACCTCCCTTGAAAAATTATGATTATGTGAGCCTGGGAAAAATACCGACCGTAAGAAGCCACGTGAAAACACCTTTATGAGACTCCCTTTATCTTGGAAATTAAGTTTATCGCTAGGAATACTACACCTCCATCAAAGAGCACAAATGCAGATGACTTGCATTAAAAGCCAGTTTACAGACTTCTGTAGCTAAAACGTGTTTTGCTACTGAACACAAACTGTAGATCTCACCAACAACAGCACACTAAACACATCAAAATGCAGCTTTCACTAGAGCAAACACTTTGCATTACTCTCTCAAGAAAGTTACATGCCAATTTCGGAGACAGATCAGCTAAACCTTGAGAAAAAACTTAAAAGTCTGTAACAGTTTATATTATGCCTATTTGCAATGCACTCATCGTAACAGCAGACACTGAAGATATTTTTATACTTCTACTAGAAAGAACATATACATGGTCCCAATTAAAAAAAAAAGGTGTTAAGCTGTTAATTTTTATGAATGTAGTATGTGTAGAGATGTCACTTGGAAATGAACATTACAGTAAGACTTAATACTTGAAAGACGACAAAATAGGCTCCCTATAGTTTTTTTTCTCTCTTTTATGACATTTATCTTTGTAACAGATAGCGACAGACTGCTACATCATGTATCAGTATTAGTCATCAAATCCTACAACATTAGGAACTACGAGCTCTCAATCTCAGTAACAGATGCAGGTTTTTTTGTAAAATGATATAAACATGTTTTTGTATCATTTTTTCAACATCAAAGAGAGTAATGCTCAAAACCACTACATTTGCTACATAAAATACAGCAAACATACATATATACACACATATATATATCTCCTAAATAAAATATTTTGGAGTAAAATATATTGAGATGATAAAAACTCCAACAAGAATTCTAATGGAGAAAAATACAGATAACATTTCAACTAAAGGAACTGCAAACACAGTTCAGTATGGAAAACAGCAGAGCAGAACCCCAAACATTCAATAACCATATGCTTATGATTAAAGGGACTTCTGTGAACTTTAAAGGCATCTTAGGTAACGTTTTCACAAAGGGTGATGATTGTAAAGCATGGCTACAGAAATTATACTGCTCTAAATGGTCATTTCAATTTCTCAGCTTGTTTGGATTTCAAACAAAAATTTAAGAAAGCAGGCAAATCTCTCCAAAGACTACCAAGAAAATCTGAGGACTTGGAGACATTTTACATAGAGAAGGCTGCGAGCAGCAAGCACTAAACATGAATTTGCAAAGCTAATGACTACCTGACAGGCTCCCTGCTAGCACATGCACCAGACATGAACACTGACAGATTTAGCTGCAGCAGTTTAAGTTATTATTGCTCTGGGTTCAACCATCCTCCTCTGCCACAGGCCACTGGCTATAGCAGAGCGGGCTGAATTTGCTGCATTTCTAATACCACTGTAGCTTACAGTAAAACATCTTTGCCAGAAGTCACTGCTAAGAAGTGTTATCTGAACTTTTACAACTGAGTTTTCCGCACTCTGTGCCATTTTGCATTTCCAGCGATGAAGACACCTGGGAAAATACCGTGTAATCTGCGCAACCACACTGCAATCACTGCCAGGTTTTCTAGTGGCTGGCTTCACATTTTGCCTTTACCTATTCTGCCTCTGGTCTAAAATGATCCAAGCTTACTGATTAAAGACAAAAAACAACAGCAACATACCTGCTAATCAACTGGAACATAAGATGGACCAAGACCTAAAACCCTGAAGAGTCAAAAATATCT
>VZRN01006285.1:99946-112446 GCA_013397935.1 Dasyornis broadbenti | reverse complement strand
TCAGTATCTATGCACGTAAGCCCACTGTCAATTCTGCAGTGTTAAAGTAACATGCAATATTAATTAAACAAGAAATGCAGGCAGTTTTGAGGAAGAAAATATTGAATCAACTGTACAACCCATCTGGTAAAAGCAAATTAAACCATCACGGTATCTTCCTATAGAACTCTTCATTACATCCACAAGGTATGTCTTGGAAGAAAAACATTTAGGCTGGAGTTATAAAAAGCCCTCCATCTTCAAGTTCTAACACACATACACAAAACACCCTTGCTCATACACTTTAATCCCTATGGATTCTTACTAGCATTATAGTATGTTCTTGGAAGTAACACTGTGGTACTGAGTGCCAGATATTAATTTTTAAAGATCACATGGAAAGAAAAATACGGTAATGATTACATCATGGCGACAATGTAATGCCAAAAGTAACTACAACACTCAGCTTCCCATGAAATATGCACAGTCCTCCTACATGAAAAACAAAATCACAACGTTTCACATTAAAGAAGCAACAAAAAGATGTACAAGTATTCCTTTTTGAAAATCTCTTCTGCAAAGGCAGGCAGTTGAGCACTATAGAACTGTCCTCTCTGATTTATGATAATTTCTTTTATCCTGAAAGGAGTTCACTTAATACACAAATTTTTAACAATATAAAGCAGTGTGCAGGTTTAACCTATGTTTTATTTATATCTATATCTATGCCACCAACTCTAAGGAAAACGTGCTTTTACAGACGAGAGCCTTCCACCAGTGACTTGCCCAGGAAGGCTCCTGCGTGCACTCTAGGAGCAAACTGAAGCTGTACCTGAGTGGAGTTGGATAGTTGGTTTTTCCACGGCTCCTCTGCGCTGCTGGTCAGGTTTGTGCGGTTATGAGGTAGAGAGAGTGCGTTTCGCTGCAGGTAAGGCACGTTTCCATTACTTCCACTTTCTGTTATGTGATTATTGCCTATCAAAATAGTGTCTGTACTACCCAGCGTTCTTGCTGTGCTGCAGGGAATGGGGCCTGCTGGAAAGGGTCCATTAGCCATAGGCTGCCCGGGGCAGGCGGGACGGATTCCACGCTGAGCGACGTTAGGCACTCTGGTCAGAGCAACCTGCGGCTGCTGGCCAGAGACAGAGTTTGTAGGCAGTGATGAATCAGCTGTTGGCCCGTTAGGAATTCCAGTAGATCGTACCTGTGCAACTCCTGTTTGTCTCATCTAATGGAACATGAACAAAGCACAACAACATTGGCTGCAGAACTGAGAAAGGAAGGATCATACAAGGTTTGCATACGTTATTGCACTGGTCAGTTCCAATTTTATACTCATTTTAAGATCTTCACAGTTGCTTTTGAGAACCAAGATGACTGTAAGGCTCACAAAAATGCTGAGTAAATTTTAACTAAAGCTATCAGCACACTTTTTTCTTGACCCTTCAATTTGACTGTTTTACTGCTGATGCTGGACACAGAGAGAGAGAGAGAGAGATGTGAACAATGACAGGACAAGAGAAAAGCTGCAATACTGTTTACTACAGCTAAATATTTTCAAGACTGCTTTTAGATACATCCACTCACTTTAGTTTGGAAGTGTGGCGTGAAAACTTTTACATTAACCAGTTGCCCTATAACAAACCACAGCTAAATTCATTATGTTTCAACCAGTAATCCACAACTATCCTTAACACAAAAAAACCTGAATTAACATTATGCAGCAACCGGCATGAGAACTCTGTACAAAAGAAATTCTTTATAATTCAAGAAACACAACAGACTCCATTACTGACAAAAGTGTTGTAGATAAGAAAAGTATCTTTGTTCTCACCTGCTGGTGTTGCTGCATCAAGACAAACTGACTCTCCAGCTGTTCCAGCATAAGTTTCTGTGCTGGATTTAGATTATTTCGGTTTGCACGCAGCTGTTCCAAGTGCTAAAAAAACAGCAGTGTGGTTCATAATAATTAGAATTGCATGGGCTTTTTAATAACTTTCTTGCATAAAACAATAAGAGGAATCCATGAAAACACGACTTGTAAAGCTGAAAATAATCAAGATTTCTGTTGCAGACTCAAACATCTTTCCACATACACTCTCCTGCAAACAAACCTTATTACTAGTTACTAAACCTAAAGAGACTCTGTAAATTATTTAAGTGGATAATTATTATTACCATACTAAAATAAGAGTGCTGGTACCGTAAATGTAAACTACATTCAAGTATGATTATATAGAATTCTTATAATTATGTATATTTTAACACCTTTTTGTATTGTGATATTCTTTTATTAATACTGCTCATCACAAAGTGATGATTAAACCTACAGGCACACGTGAAAACTTCTGAAAATTTAAAAAAAAAAAAAAATCCTGAAAATGGTATGATTTAATTACAGAGTTAAGTTACGATACTGATCTCATCTGCAACTGCTAAATTTATGTGTCTATTACCAAAAATCTGATCTCTGTATTAATTTTAAAATACTCAGCACCCAGCATCATTCTACCAGTAAGTCTGCTGCTGCTAAGAGGTATGAGTTAAAAAGCAGATGAAAATGGCTCATGCCAAAATCCCTGGATTAACAGTACCTTCCATTCTGAATTCCCTCTGGAGGGGAGTGCAATGAATAATATATATATATACACACACACATACATATGTATGTATATATAACATGCCATATCCATCCAGCCTTTGAGCTGCCAATTTTGAAAGGCCAACTTTGAAGATGCAATAAAGTCTTTTTTATTCACTCTCCTCTTGCATCATACATTTTTGGCTCTCCTATTTATATATGCTGGAACCTTGTCAAGCTATTGCCAGTACATCCTGTCTACTGTACTCAAGAGAGGCCTACTGGGGTTCTGCTTAAAGGAGGAAGTTGGATCTGGAAAAAGGTGAGACTGAAAAGGGGAAAAAGTAGTAAAATATAAAATAAGCAGAGAGAAATAATGACACACCTGAGGGCGAGAGAGAGAGAGAGAGATACAGAAGAATGATTGAGGAAGGACCAAGGGGTGGGGAGAGAGGAGGAAGAAGGAGGGAAAATGACAGTATAATAAAGCCAATATTGTTCAGACAGAGAAACAGCTGAAGAACTATACTGGAAAAGAGGGGAACATTGCTCAGTTAATGAGAATGCCTTCTGCCTCTGCACTGTGCTCTCTTCTATTTCTCCTTGCATCCAAAGCCGTAATCTGCAATACATGGGGGTAAAAGTTTCCAGCAGGGTCTGATTTTCAATATATGGAATTACTGCTGAAGCTCACTGCATGCCCTAATCAACTTAAGAGACAAGAGAACTTCCCAACAAAAACACCTGAAGATTTCCAAACTAAAATCTAGCATTTCATATAATTGTATCAGGTAATATAAAATACAGGAAAGCAGCAGCAGATTTCATTTGAGTCATCATTTTGTAGAATGTGCTTGTTTGTTTATGCAATTTGATACAAGAAGCTACCTTGGAGGAAACGAGATGGTATTACAAAACTTCTACACCTCTTTCAATATCACCCACATTACAGCAAGTCACAAAACTCACTTTGCACACAGGTGTGATAATTTGCATATCTGTCTTTAAAGTATCGTAAGAAAAAAGCATTACTGTATGTTCTTACTTTATAAATTATAGAATTCATGCAATATAAGTGTTCAGTTTCTGCTAGAGATAATTTAGTTTACTACAGAACTTATCTCACATAGAGAGGCCATAAATATTAGAAGAACTTGAACTACACCCTGCGAATTATTTGGGAAGTATTTCACACTGAATTTCAGAAATGTGAAGCTAGAACATGTCCCAGATTTACTTTCTTAAGAGGAAGAAGGAAAGAAACAAAAAATATAACAGAGCTTCTTAAGATCTCCCATACCTACCTGTAATTTCTGTGGTGTCAAGCACCAAGAATGAATTTGTTGCTGTACAGGAGGATGTGACACTGTATGGCCACTGCTCCAAACATCTGAAGTATTCTGAGAAAAAACATTACATTAAAATGTGTGAGTATCAAAGGGCCAACAAATTTTCTTTTACTATCTAAATTTTATCTTATCTATGAAAGAACTAGACATTGTTTCAAGAGTAACAATGTAAGAATATATAATACAACAGTAAGAACGTACTAAAATACACCAAGTCTCATTCTACCATTCCCAACAGTATCAGAGTAGTCTGAGAAAAAAGTTAATGATACCTAATACCGTAAGGAGAAATAAGCAAATCAAATTATGCAATTAACTTAAACGCATGCTACTTTTAAAACTGAATACTTTATCTACTGTAACACTATTACATGATGATGAAACACTTGAATTCTAAATATAAGCAAAGGCAATAGACAGGATGACATGATTGTCTCCCTCTCAATCATCAGACTACAACTATACTTCCTCACTGACACAACTACAACTGCAGTACAGTGCCACCAATCTGCACTGCCCTTATGCACCTCCCGTCTGAGCTGGAATCTGATTAAACACATCACAGAAAAATGTTTTTTTAAAATTTCTAAAAACATTCCCACCTTGATGCCAAAGGATTAAAATTTACAGCACAAATTCTGTGCATGCTGCATCATTTTAATGCATATTTCCACATAATTTTGGTAGGGGGCTCCAGTTCATCAGAATATATACCTTTGTTGGACTAGATGTTCTTTTCCTCTTGGCAGGACTGGTCAGGTCATCTACTTGGCTAGAAGGAATCATGTGTAGTGGCAAGGATTGCTGTGAAATTGGTGTTTGAGTGAGGCCTAGTACAGGTTCAGTATTTGGATGATGAGGTTTACAAGCCTAAGAATCACAGAAGGAAGACAAAAATATGGTTCTATATATTCTTAATGCTTTCCTTTAAATTTTATAATTTTAACAGCCCACATATAATAACAGGGCCGATATTCTGAAGCTGATCTCAATAACTGAAAAATCAGTTTCCATATGGTCATCAATGGAGGAATGTGTACCTTTCACGGGATTATTAAACCACTGCAGCATTTCTATTTAAGATGAAATCTTTTAAAATCATGAAAATCCACAAAGGTTCTAAATTGGTACCCCCATATTTCTCCCACATTATTGGGAGCTCCTTGATCTAATATCCCTCTGCAAATAAATCAAAGGCTTCTTTTAATAAAAGCCAATCCTGTGCTCAATAAAATAAGCTTGACCACTACCGATTGTAAAGAACCCTTAAAGCTGGGCACCTGCAGAACATAACCCAACTTCTCACCTGCTGTGCTGTGTTCATGGCACCCTGCCTGGAGGTAAGCTCTGCGGGGATTGGTAGGCTCCATGCCTCCTCAATACTAGGAAGTAATTTAGTTTTATTCTGTAGACTACCTTGTGGAAGGTTACACAACTGAGCCTAGGAAAAATTATGTAAAAAGCAAATTTAACACAAGCCTACTTTAGTAAGAGCAAGTCCATGAAATCTTCCTAAATGCTGTAGCTAATTACGTCTTAAAGAGAGGATAGATTTAAAATTTTGGGGTTTAGAAAGGTGCTAAGTATAAAGAGGGTAACCAGAATATAAACCTTTGTGAGAATCAGAACAAAGATGAGCTCTGGATTCAGAGGTCTCATAATTCCTTTTTTCTGAAATTGCAAACAAGAGTGAAAGATAGTGTGTTGCGTATTCTCACTACATGTTATGAGAACTTAAAAATGTAGACAAATACAAAGAAAAAAGCAAAATGATGTAAAACATTATGCTTTGATTAAATGTGCAAAATAGGGTTTATAAGGAATTAAGTTCCACTTAAAAATGAAGAAATAAAATATTACAGGCTATGATATGCTTACAGTACACATGAAAACAGGTTATACACACCACAAACAATTGCAAGTTAAACTCATGTGTGACTTCTCCCCTCCCCTCTGCTGTGTGTTTGGAAGAGAATTTCCCGCTTCTTAAAACGTTCGTTTTACCTGTAAATACTTTATCCGTGCTGCAAGTGCAGAGGTATTACTACAATTTTTGCTCCTAGTTGCATTTAAGTAGCATTTAATGGCATCCTGAGGCTGGTTGCAGGACTCATAGAGTGTGCCTAGGTCCATCCAGGCTGCAGCATGGCCATGATCCAATTGTACAGCACAGATATAGGCCTGTAAAGCATCCATAGGCTGATTTTGCTGTTGGTACAGCACACTGAATAGAGAGATTAGTGAAGTTGAGAATTAATAACCAAGTCAAGACACAAGCAACTCAAATATACACATCCCCCCCACCCCAACTTCTTAATAAATACCGGCATTATAAAAACCACAGTAATAAGAAGAAATGTATAAAATTTTAGCATGCAAAATTCACGTACATAACATATTCAGTATTTTAAAAAACTGAGAAAGGAAATATAAATGCATTATTTAAACTTCAAATCAGGAAAGTATGACAATACAGAGGTATAAATAAAAAAAAAAACTTTACAGTCCCTCTGAGTTCACAAAAGAGTTAAAAAGCTGATATCCTTTACTTCTATACATTAGCAAGGAATTGTATCATTGTATTTCCCTGTATCATTCTTACCCTATTGAACACCATGTATCTGCACTTGCTTCTGATTTATCAATAGATTGCCTATAAGATATAAAGGCATCCTGAACTTTCCCAATACTTGAATAGCACCTGGGAGAAGAAAAAAAGAACTTTGGTAATATTTACAGAAGGTAATAATTGAGCATGGCTTTCCAAGACAGATCTGATAAATGTTAAGTCATGCAAATACACACTCAGCATCTGCTGTTTCTGAATGCCAGACATAAGCAGACTCAAACATCTTAACAAGTATTACTAATTACTTAAGTACACTGAAACTACTTAAACCCTGGATTACTACATTTGTAAGGAAAACAGTCACACCACATTTGAAAGACTTGCATTTCTTTCACTTGTGATACCTTACCAGTCAATAAAAACAGTATTTATCTACAGACAGCATTACAGTGAAACAATTAAGTTACCTATTTCATCAAACAAATGGTTCTAAAACTTAATGTTCTACAAGACAGAATTATTGAGAGATACTGACCAACTCAATCAAGATGGCTCCTGACAGCCTGGGAGGCTTTCTATGTGCATTTCTTGCATCTCAATCATATTCAAGTAACAAACAACAAACCAGTTACTTGTACTGCATATACAGAGCACCAAATTTTGTAAAAAATTGTGATTCTGTATTTTGCTTATATGTCTTACTTTAATTTCTCATGTACTAATTCAAAGGTATTCTGGCATTAAAGAGAACTACAATTATACCACATGGAATAATACCTACCATTTTAAAAGTAAAAGCTCTAAATAAAGCCAAGATCAAATATCTATATATATTTACTGGTTTAATCAACAATAACTGTGTCTTGTATTGTTTGTAACAAATTTCCCTGTTGGAAAAGGAATTGACAACTTTCAAAACATAAATAGCAATAGAAAATTTATTCTAGAAAATAATAAAAACCAAGCAGAACAGTACAGGCAAAGGTTTGTCAAACATGCTCCACTCTTTAAGGTATTTGTGAGGCACACTAGGAAAGGAATACAATAAAATATAGCATTACTTGGCCTAAAAGCATCCATTAAGTCTGAATACAATGTTTCAGAAGATCATTTTAATTACAACCTAACCTAATGTCCAACAGATGTGTTTCACTCTGCTTATTTATTACACATATAAAGCCTCTCATTAGGGTAGCACTAACATTAAGCCCCCACAAAACTTGGGGGGATGGAGTTTTCCCAGTGGGAGAGGAGGGTAGTGGTGGTATATTTTTGAAAGATAGCTTTAAACTAACTTGCTGTCTGGTCTGGACAACCAGCAGAGGAAGGAGTAACACAAGGGAATATATGAGGAAGGAAAAAAATGAATGCACAACCCCATAACCCTGTTCTTCTCCTCTTCTCCTACCAGCATATGGACTGGAGAAATGGGGCACAGAAACGTTCATGCTCTGGTCCTCCCTGTAAAGCGAAAGAGATGCTCCCTCTAAAATTTCCACCTAAGCTCCTGTGTTTGTCCCCCTTGGCTGCATGGTCCTAGGCTTGACCCTGACCACCCAAGAGCTGAGCACAGTAGACACGTATGTGGAGCCCCGTCTCTGTCCTGCCTGAGAGCTCAACTCGTTCAAGGCACCTGGAATGGGACTACTGAACTAAAAACAGGATTTCAGCCCCCGTGGAAGATAAGTTGCGCAAGATGATCCCTGGCTCATTTTCCCTTTTCCCTCCACACTTGTCCAGCCCCTTTGCCCCTCACGCTCGGTGCTGGTGCTGGCTGGCTGAAGAGCCCTGTCTCACAGGAACAGCTGGAGGAATATTATTAGCATGACAAAATCAAAAATAGGTTCCAGTTGTATATGACCAGAACCCCCAAGAATGTCAGCTGGAACATGGTGAGGTCAGGATATTAATTTTATTTTTGCCTCATTCTTCTTTAATGTGTTCCTCAACAGAACTGACGTGTTCACATTCTTTGAGGGGACTTGAGTCACCCTCAAAGCTTTCTTCAAAACCGGAGTATTTCAATAGTTACTGCTGGTTTAAGTACTCAATTTTCTTAAAAAGGAGAACTGAAAAACTAATCAAATTTGTATGATTTACATCTGGGAATGCTATTTTTCAAGTAAAAAATACTGTCAAAGACTACAAAATTAACTGAACACTTAAATAGACATTAGAATGGTCTGAGCTATATGTTGCTGTGTATGCCCTTTGTAAACGGATGTCTACCCAGGAAAACACTTGTATTTTAGTGCAAAAACCAAGATTAGGAGGGCGATTCTGAGAAAATAGAGAAAGAATTATGAAAAAAGTATGAACAACATTCACAGAGGATTTACAAAAAAGAGGGAGAGAATAGAAGATGGAGTTAGAGAAACAGGTAAAACCAGGCAGGATATTTTCTGATTACCGTAAATGTGTAGACTTAATAATAACTACCAAAAAAGCAGAGCCACTTGGGTAACATACTTCATTTCAACTTTTAATCTATATTCATCCCAAATATCTTAGCACCTTATATTTTTATACACTTCTCAGAAAACTTAAGACTTCAGTAGATACACACATACTTTCCCTTCATTTTTCCTCTGAAAGGATTAAGAAGAAAAACAGTGTAAGATACTCATAATAATGAGCATCCTCAAAAAAATTCACAAATATTATTACAGTATCTATACAGTCTTTTCTCACCTTCCAAGGAAATACCAGGATTGACCAGAATTTGGATCTGCTTCTAGAGATTTCTGGAGATACTGTATAGCATAGCTTTCCTTGGTTGCCTTGTCTCCAAGCTGATCCACGGTGTGATGCATCCAGCCTACAAAAAGAATCCACAAAGGGGAGAAGTGAAATTCCCCAAGACCATTTAATATTCTGGCACAGCAGGACTTTGTAGCATTTGTGTCTCTTTAAAAATTAAGAATATCAAACAATAAAACCACTTCCATATAACATTATGAAGTCTTAAAAATTTTTAAAGTTCTATACTAAAATCACAAGACAAAAAGGACCTGAAGTTAAAATTACTTTCATGTACTTTTAAAGCACTTTTTTGGATTTAAATAATTTTGTAAGAGATTAGTAGTACAATTATGAACTGCTCAATCTTCTGCTATGTGAATGTTAACGCTTTCCTCCTCTGAACACAGATACCTTCTCTGACAGTGTAATGAATGCCACCATTCTTCCTGTCACACATAGCAATTGTTATATATATATATACATATATATATAAAAAAACAGGTATAACATCTACAAATTATGTTGCTTACTCCTTTTCTTCTAAATCCTTGCATTTGTCCCATATCTACATCTGGATTAAGAATTTTTGCATCTCCACCTAAATCTTTCGTAGATTGTCATTTCCTCGTCATTAATACAATGCACTTTCCATTCACCTTGACAAATGCAATCACCTCTCATATCCATAACAAATTAATCTAACCACACATCGTATTCTTTCAAATACCTCTTCTTCTTTCATTACATTAGACAAATTATTCATCCCCACTTTAAAGGCCTCCCACAACCCATCCTTCCCAATAATATTTTACATTCTATTAAAATGCATCTTCACTCTAGCACTGATGTGAGGCTTGGTTTCCACCTCAAATAAAGCACCTTCATCACCTTCTCCAGCTGCTCCTCATCTGCCTGTATGCTCAGATGGAATTCCTTCAAGCAGCCACAAAACCATCTCACTGCTGTTCATACAATGAGCACAAACAAGGAAATCTTTTGTGGCCAGCAGCTGGCTTGCTGAAATCACTGCATACCACAGTGCTCAGCAATGTCTTGCTGTTTGCTCAACATCCATGTATTTGTCTTAACAAGCCACTGCTTTTCAGCCAGCATTTGTAAAATGTAAGATGTAACAAAGGACTGTCCCTGCATGCTTAGTGTGTCCCACCCATAAACAGCCCCCTGTGGAACACTATGATACCAATTTCATAAAACACCTAAGGTTTGCATGAAGTTCTGGTTATTGACAGAGCTGTGCACACACCTGCACTGCCCGTCCATTTAAAACCTCTGTGAGCTTAATTTCAGCACCCTAAGCTTGTGCTTTTTTGATGAAGTCTAACTACATGGACAGGCAAGACTGAGAACTGAACTGAAGAGTATTTGCAGCCTTACTTCACTCTCTGTAATTACACCTTCCTTTCTGTTTTTTATTCTACCTGTTCTATACAGCTCAGTTTTTAATTCCATGGGCTCACACTTCTTAATGGACACCACACTACCTCTGCAAATGGACTGTGAACTTCCAAACTCTAACAAAGGCAGTCAAAACCAAAATCGCATCTAATGAAAAACATTTGCCTGAGGTGGTTTAAGAAATATCACTTGAAAATTGTGGTAACAAGTAGAAGTTTGAGTATTTCATGGACTGCAAGAAATGTCAGGTTAGGAGTCAAGTGGTTACAGTGCTGAAAAAAGTTCTTTATCTTGACTGAAAATCAATCAAGACAAAAATATACTGATCAGGGGAGGAAAAAAAAAAAGGAAAAAGACCCCAGTGATTTTTGCAGAGACATAACACAACTTTGTGTCATTAAATTAATAAACAAGTCATGATTTTGATTCAAATCCCAAATCTCTGAAGTTCTTAAGCCTACAGAACTACTCATGCTTTAAGAAATAAAGGCTTCTGTGAGGTTGGTTATTGGAATTCACCTGAGTAGCTGTACATTAAGGATATATGTACCAGGTGCTGTTCCAGACAAAGCCTGGATAAAGATAATAGCTCAGGGATTATGAGCAAGGGTAAAAAAAAGACATAAAACAATTTCCTCTATCTTTAGAAACGTTGTGTGCCTATTTTCTGTTTCATCAGAACCTTGCTGGATTGAAAGATAACATGTTGTATCTTCGGGAGATCTTTACTGAGGTTCACTGATAAAAAAGAACATGTCTATTTCTAGAAGACAGAAATGAGAACCAGCAAACCCTATCTGGTTTCACTACTGAAACAAGGGTTGCTTCCCAATTTTATCTTCCTGCACAGGGAGCTGAAAAAGGCAGAAAGCAAGAAAGGGAGAGCAAACAAAATTTTCCACTAGAATAGCACAAGTGAAGTAACTGGATCTGTTCTTGAGCATAAAATGAAGAATGTACATAAAGAAGGTGATGGAAAACCCCTCTAAGCTGTGCAGTTTCCCATTTGCAAGACCTATCTCCAATTCTCAATCAGCATATTGGCTAGTCTTCCACTCTTGGGATGTTTTTAATAGGATAAAGCAAACCACAGACCTTGTCCATATTTCACAAATGTTGCACGCTCTTTTGCAGATTTTGCAATCTCATTTGGAACAAATTTGGAACAAATCCCTCTGATGTGATAGCCTAGCTCATAAGTCTTTTCTCACGCTTATCAATCATTCCCATGCTGAACTTGCGGCAATCACTCTTTCCTCAGTAAACACGACTGTCTCTAAAGAAATGAACCTCTTTCCCATTTCAGCACCTCAGATGTCTCATCCAATTACATGGACACCACCTAGGAATGCCCCTAACCAAAGATCACTGGGAGAGGACTTTGGGAACTCTAAGTAGATATTTATGTTGTTCTTACACTCTTCCTTCTGCAACAGTTGAGTACAACTGGAGAAAGAACACTGGGACAGATTTGATCCTCAGAATCATAAATTTAATGTAATTTTTGGCAAAGTGGTGAAAATAATTGTTTCTGGAAAGCAAATGGAACAGCAAAAAGAAAGAAGAAACAAACTGTTCTTATCCAACTGTACAGATGTTAGTGCGATGTCTACCTGAACTAGTCAGCAAGCATCAGCTCAACTGGGTATGTGTTTATCTGGGAATCACAGGGTTCCCCTCCACAGCCACAGCTTTGGAAACCAGCAACAGGAGCAAAGATTTCAGTAATTCTCTCACAAGACACCTGAACTAGCCTGAATTCCAAATGTGGCTCAATAAACATTAACTAGCTAAGGAAAATAAACAAAGTCTATTTTCACACCAAACTGATTTTTCTGTCAAGAGCAAAACAAAAAAAAAAAAA
>VZRN01006285.1:33020-99907 GCA_013397935.1 Dasyornis broadbenti | reverse complement strand
AAAAAAAAAAAAAAAAAAAAAAAAAAAAAAAAAAAAAAAAACCAAAAAAAAAAGGAGAAGGAGAAGAAAAAAAAAAGAGTTCAATATAGAAATACAAATATATTTTGACTGAGTTTTGCAAGTAGCATGCTGGCAGATATTTTCTATTACTTTTTCGAAGCAGCAGTGCACCACGCAGACTGTGCTTCCTGAGGAGGTGTTTTTATTACCAGCTGCTAAAGACTAAATCTGCGATAAACACCAGACTCTGATAAATACCACTGTTAACAGAGAAGAGCAAAGGAAATGGCATTATTCCTTCAATGTTCCAGTTAACACCACTCTATCCCTTTCTCTACACAGAAACTATCCACACCACAAAACTGGGTGACCTATGCTGATTGAATAAAGAGAGTTAATCCAGTTTTCAGACAGCAGACAATTCTCAGAGTCACTGTTCTTACTACTAGCGCAGAGACCTGTGGCAGGATTTCATGAATCCAACCATGTGCCTTTGCTTCTATTGTGGCAACATACATCAAACAGCTGAAAAAGAACTGGTCAGCTCTTTTGAGAAGCCTGTCTTCCACTGATCAGATGCACAGCCTTTCTGGATCAAACTGCTGACAATTTATACTAGGTGACATAATACCAAGCTAAAAAAAAAATAAATTCAAAGGGCTTATTGAGATGTAAGCAACAGTGTCCTGTGACAGCAAAAAAAGCCGCACCCAAGGTCCTGTAGCAAACTCCTCCAGCAGTTTCACTCATGATTTCACAGAGATGACTCAAAATTAGCCCACTGATTTTGACATTTTCTCACAGAGCAAAAATTATCCCACTCCAAATCCATACACAGCTTGCATTACAGAGAAAGAAAGCACTGTGGCCATAACTTAATGCCAGTTACGAATTTGAGTTAAATGACCACTATGTGAAGAGGGAAAAAAATAAAAATGGGCATAAGCAGGCTAAATTAATATTTAGAATAATAAATCAGATGAAGAACATGGAGAAGGTGAATGAAGAAGTTCTGTTCTGGGCTGAACAATTTTAACAATATATTCTGGAAATACTTTTATATGATACAAAGGACAAAAGCGTTTTATTCTACTCATGTATTAGAAATTTTTGCCTAAGAATTATTTATCAGCTTTCAATAAACATGGAAAACGACAATTTAAAAAAAAAAATTCCTTTTCACTTTTTAGGTGGGTCTTTTAATGAAACCTGATGATAAATCTTTTAGTTACAGGAATAGATTTTCCTTATGCAGCATAAGTAAAGAGAAAGAAAAGGTAAAATTTTCAGTTGCCATGTTCTTCTAGCCTGACACAGAGTATTTAGATTTACTGCATTTAGCCTGGCTATTCAGGGGATATTATGAGAGGCAGAACAGGGAACACTGAATTCCAACTGCTGCACTCTTTCTCTGAAAGCCCACCCTCTCACTGCCCAAAATCTAACACACGTACTGCAGCAAGTATAAGAGCTTTTTAATTTTATAAATTTAATTATTTCCCTCCTCTCTTATTTACTTGATTATCTACTGCTACATGTTCTATTTGGGTGAAAATCTCACGTACCATGTGCAGTGTGCCTAAGACTCGCTTTGGAAATGGAGCCTTAAAAAACACTGCCGAAGGCAAAGATAGAAAAAACGAAACACAGAGGAAAAGGAAAGTTAATTTTACATACCTAACTGCTGTAAGACAGTTGCTTTTACTTGTGCAGGAAGGTTTTCGATCTGCAAAAGCTGTTCATAAGCTTCCTTTGCAGAGTGATACTTTCTCTGCAAAAGGAAAAAAGTAAATGGATTAATCATAGAGCTTACAACAGATCACCAATAGCAACGATTTCACAGCACTGACAGCACACAAACACATTGACAAAAAATTCTAGAATTTTTTTTTGCATACAGTGCATATGAAAGCTTTAATGAGTGACGTATATATATGGTAAGAGAATAACTTCCATAAATATAGTAGTTAATATAAACTGACTACTTAAAATAATTGAGGGAAATTTGCAAATTATTAAATTTTGTCAACTCCTCATACATGTATTATGCTTCTTATGCTACAACAAATATTCTGCTTTTAAGGGAATACTTGAATCTGAGTCTACATCGGAGAAAACCCCACACAAATTCCTCCCAGGAAATTTGTAACAAAACCAAAAATCATCAGTAATTGGTGGCTGGTATAATTTTGCCTCTTTCCTTCCTTTGGCATATTTGAACTGCCTCTTTCAAGGTGTTTGTTGTCCTGGTAAGAGTTCCACCACATGTAGAATTAGAAGGATTATGCCTAGATAATGAAGGTGTGACATCTTATTATCTGCTGTATAGTTTAGGTGTGTCTGAAGTCTGAACACACTCTATTTTCAACTCCCTATACAAACAGGTATAGGTACAGAAAACACATTTCCAGGTTAGGATCGGGGCCTTTACTGACTCCTGTGAACTGTACGAGCTGTTTTGTACATATTACAGGTTAAGACTTCTCAATAAATGAACTATTTGGTAATAATGTCAGCATTTATCCTTGCATTCCCTAACAAAAATTGCTTAGAAGTGAACATATTTTAAATGTTCAACTGTTCTGTGCCTCCTTTTCCACAAATATGCTTTCAGATAATTCAACATTGGACTTCATCCTGGCAAACAGATAAGGAGTGTATTAAAATAAATGGGGCCACCTAAATGCAAATGACTGTGGCTTAATTACATTTGTTTTAAGCAAGGAGTACACAGGAATGAGTACTGGTATTTTAAAGGGACAACTGGGAAGAGGACTCTAAACAATTAAATACCTACTAGAATTTAAAAATGTTACCAAGTTCTTGAAATCTCAAAATCACAAAAGACAACTCTGGTGATTTTAAAACCTTATTCTAGTCAGGAAGAAAAATTAAAGCAGCAATTACATACTTTCAAATGGAACAAGGGGAAGTTGGTAGAAAAGATTTTTAATTGGTGTTCATGAAATGCAGACAACTGGTAAGAAAACAAATAATATAAATAAATAAAATATCCATGTCCAGCAAAAGAAAAACAATCAGGAAAAAATTTTAAATTTAGCATAGGGAACAAAATTTGTAGTTTATGACTATGGATGTTAAGGAAATGAAGAGAAGTTCACTGCAGAGCATGACAGCAGAGGCAGCAATTCAGATGTCAAATTAGGTAAATATTAGTGCCTAATATTCAGACTTTGAAAAATATATTTACAGGCTCAGGAGGTTTCAGAAAGGTCTATCAACACAGAGCATGTTTTCCAGATCTAAAGTATTTTTTACTTTTGTTATTTGTTGTATCATTTACCCTTTAGAAATCTGTTTACCTGTATGTCTTGAAATACTACCAAACAGTCATAATGTTTACATTTGGTTTTATTTCATAGAATCAGAATGGTTTGGGTTGGAAAGGACCTTAAAGATCATTTAACTCCAAACCTCTGCTATGGGCAGGGACACCTTTCACTAGACCAAGTTGTTCAAAGCTCTTTCTGACCTGGCCTTGAGGGATAGGGCAGCCACAGCTTCTCTGGGCAACCTCTGCCAGGGCATCACCACCCTCACAGGGAAGAACTTTTAATATAATATATTCTTAATATAATATATTCTTTACATATATATATATATATATATATATGTATACACCAATTCCGAAGTCCTTCATGTTTGGCTGCATCATGAATGGTCTTAAAAATGGAAAAGGAGAGAAGAACCCAATCCAGAATCTTTCTTTAGACACCATCCAAGCCACCTCCCTTCCACAGGTGAAATAATGGAAAGAAGCATTAAACACCATGAAAAACCACTGCTAATTCTCATCAGCACCAGGCCTGACTCTTATTGAGGGGCTGGCAATCCATCATTTAAAGTGCAGGACTGTCATACATAATTAAGGAATTAATTAACTTTTCCATTAATATTCAGAGAGTAGATAATTTTCAAGTATACGGAGGGGTTCCAAGAACTATTTCATTGTGTCCTGTAAAAGAAACCAAGCAACCAGCCTGTCTCCCAAACCTTTCCTCCTTGTGTCAGCGGTAATAACCAGAATGAAGCCAGGACTCTTGTGGTTCTCAGTTTGTCAAATTCCAGAAAACAAGATACCCCTCCCAACCACAACTCTGAGACAAACCAAACCAAGGAGCAAAATGCACCGAAACTTTTTTGCTCTGACTTGCACTGAAACGAAGTTCCTGCTGCCTGTAATTGTCAGCCAGAAAGCACAGCTAACACTGGTCACAGACTTACACAGGACACCTGGCATGGTGACCTGGGGTTTTTAACTTCCTTTTCATCTGCTGGAGTAAATCAGAACTAATGTGTTGAATGGAATCTGGATGGTGGCCAAGTAAGAACCACAACAATCTACGAAGTTGTTTAATGTTGTGTTGGGATGGGAGACTTCTGTCCTGTCATATGGCTTTGCATCAAAAGCATTCGAAAGAAAAATATTCTGTTGATCAGATTTTTATCTTTTATTTATACAGAAATACCTCAGGCCATTTTTCACTGTGCCACCAAAGACAGCACTTACTTCCTAACTGACTGAAAATATAGTTTATGTCTGTCATCCATTTCATTTACAACAGGTTTTGTTTTCATGTCACATCACTTCCTCAGTCATATGATACCTATAAACATGGTAAAAGGGCACAACATCTATATTATGTAACCACTCAGCCAAATGACAAATACACAATTGCTACCTCAGTAGCTACTTGGTTTCAATTTACTTATATTCTGGAAGCTCAAGAAGTTCTGTAATTTCGCAAAAATTCACCTGAAAAGCTACTACCACCTGAAAGGATTTGACACAGAATTAGTAACATAGCTCTATTTGCTGTTGACCTCAGATCCCTAATGCCACATATGTCAGTTTAATTTGAAAACTTTAAAATAGCATTTAAATTTGAAAATTTCATGTCAAATATATCAAATACATTTAAAAGGCACGTGGGCAACTGGCTGGAATTGATTCTGTGTGTGTATATGAGAAACAAGATGAATATATATATATGAATTAATAAACTCTGTATTCTTGTGTCTGTATATAACCTTTTAAATGTATTCTCACAAAAGAATTTTCCTAAAAGTTGTATTTTGGGATTTTTTTGCACTCAAATTGGTAGATTAGTAAATATATTTATTAAGATAGCTATTCCATTTTATAGCATGACACTCCATGTAAAAAATACTTTTCATTTAGCCAAAGCAAATAAAGTTTCTTGAGTGATTCAAGATTGAAGTCTAACTTGACTAAAGCATCTATAATCTGAATTCCATAGACTAATTACATCACATAGCTTGAAACTCAACCACACTTTATGAAAATGAGCTTAAAGCTTACCTGGATTTCATATAAGTGGGCAATGTGAAACTGAACTGTAAGAGTGGGAAAATCAAAATTATTAGTTTTAATGAACAACAGCAATTACAACGTGTTGAAGTGAGGGATAAACAACGTTCAAATTTATCGATGCAAAACCAGGACAAATCACATTCTGAAGACACCTAGAGAGCATTTTCTTACAGTGATATTTTACACTTAACATACCAGATCTGACAGAAAATGAGTATGTATCCTAATAAAGCACAAAATCTGCAAACAGATATTGAGAAAAGTAGTCCATGGATTTATTTGTATTCTGAGAAACAGAGTCCATTAACCCTTCAGTAAAATTGGCAATGAAGTCTCTTGAAGCTAAGGTAAGAGAACACAGGTAGTATTTTCTGTACATAATCATATCAGAAACAAAACTTTTCCTTCAGCTGCCAAGAGACACACTAGTTGGGTTACAGAATAGAAAACTATGTTATATACTACCAGCTTTATATGGGATCTTAAATGTAGGTGTTTTTTCTTCCTTTTTAGGAATTGTCTTTCCCCTGTTAAACTGAAATAAAAGTGTTTATTACAGATGACATTCTGATGGTTACTGTTAAGCATTTTCAATTCCTTAGACAAATTACACAGAATGCCATAATACTACCAGTAGCTCAGGCAGGCAAGAAAATTGCAGGCTGGAGAAAGAAAAATGGAAGTTGTTCAAGAGTAAAAGCAGAGGGAAAATTACCCCCATGCTGCTCAAATCAACACAGAAAAGACTTGAGAACTGCTAAGCTAGACCATCCATGGACTAGTAGATAGCTAAAGCTAATGGAGATGAATGTAATCCTCATTCTGCTTTGATGAGGAAAGAAAAGTTCCTTGGAGACAGACTTTTGCTCCACGTTCTTGTGGATTACAAGTACGAAAACACCTGTGTTTGAGCCAAGCTCCATTTATTTCAATTACACAGATTTCTTTCCCTTGAAGCTACAGAATAGTGTGACACCAAATTACCATATAGGTAATAAGGAGTTCAGAGTTTCACTCTGGGTCATAAGGGAGGGAAAATATCTCCCTTTGTGCACTGCTTTGTCCTTCATTGTAAAGAAGGAAGCTGAGTGCACTTTGGAAACCAGGTCAGAATTAAATGCATCAACTAAAATTTTAATAAACTTTTTGTGTTCCTTGCTAACGGGCATATAACACACCCATTATGCTCACTGCATTATCAAACTTCACTCTGTACTGATGAAAGAAAAACCCTGCTTTTGTTTCAGGAGTTCATTACCTAAAAAAATCTCTTATTTTTTTCCCCTCCTAACAAAATCCTTTCAGTGTGAAGCTCCAAAATGAACTGATGCCTTGGAGGGGAAAGGAGAATGAAAGGTGTCACATCAGAGACTGCCTAAATAGGAAGAAGAGATGCTTAGTACTCAAACATTTCTGCTAGGAACACACTCAGTGTAATGCTGCTACTCACCCAGATTTTAGAAATGCAAGGGGGAGGAGTAAATGGAGCATTTAGTGAGGGCACCTGACATGCTGGGGTTCCTTCCCAGACAGAGGGTTCCTTCCCAGAACAGCACTGGGGAACCTGACCAAGCACCTTTCATTCCTCTTCACTCTCTTCCTTAGGGTTTGTCAGGCAGTGAAGCCTTTATATGGGGCCAGCCCTCTACACAAATCTGGGGGCAGAGGGGACTGGGGGAGAAGGGTTAGGTAAACCTTACAGAAATTCAGAGATTCAGTGAAAACCAATAAAGTTAGTGAGAAAGAATATGAACAAACACAAAATACAATAAAGAATCACATGTCTGGTAGAAAAGCAATAAAAGCCTATTGACTTAGGGAGAATTCTACAAATTTTTCTAAAATTATCTGTGCCTGTTCCTGATAAGTGACAAAGCTTTGAAAACGGCCTTGATACAGCCAGTGGTTTCAGCCATGTGAACAAACTTCCTTTCATTACCCTTGCTGACAGAATATTCATAATTCCATCCAGTTCTTAAAGAAATCCTTTAACATATTTTATCCAATGCCTCTGAAGTGAGACTTACAAGGTAACTAAAGCTCCACAGCATGCAGGTCCTCAAAAACCAAAGGAAAAAATTTCTTTCACAACTCTCTGCTTTTTAATTCTTACAGACTCCAAAACATGGAGGAACACGTTTATTCTTGCATACAATTCCACTGTTTATGGATAAATACCTACAGGACACTGTAACAGCCTGCAGTACATGTTGTCTATGACAGATCACAGTACACTAAAGATAAACGTGTTCACATACAGACTAATATATAGTTGGCACCAAATAAACCAAAAAATCAAGCAAGATTTTTACTTTTTGTTAAGTCTACAGTCTAAGATTGTTGCTGAATTTTAGATCTATAAATTTAAAGAGCATGAAAATAGTAGATGAAAATTTACAGATTATCAAAATGCTGCAAAGTTTCAAATAATTACTATTAAATGTGTGCCACAGCACAAGCACCATGTTTATAAACAAATAAAAAGCAGTCGAATAGTAAGTTCCCTCCAGAATTCAAACAGAGTAATAAATAGGCTAAGTCTCAATTTTTACTTATTCCATTTACTAAAACAAAATCACAATTCCACTGGAACATCTGTCTCCACTGAGAGAGGGGGACAGGTTTTGTAGTCCCCCTCTCTCCCCCTCTCTCAGGACAGTCTTTGGATTTTGAAGAACAGGTTTATTAAAAATTGATACAGTTGCAAGCATAAGACTTGAAAAAATCCCCAACAAAATAAATACTGATTGGTTACTTACTTTCAGCGTTAGACAAAGTGCAGGGATTGCAGTCAATCAAAGCTAACTGAAAATGCTGGAAAGAAAAAAAGAATTATTTGCTTTTCAAACAAAATAATACTAGCACATGGACAAACTCCTAAGAGTAAATTAGTTTTGTACTTGAAAATCAATACTGCATTTTACCATGTGTCTTAAAGAAAACAATTTTCAATTTCTGTTCAACCGCTTACTAGAGGAAAGTAAATTTTTTTTTAATTTCAAATACTGTGAAGCTTCCAAGTAACGTAAGATGACAACAGATCTTCAGAAAACAACTGGGGTAGCATCTGGAAGGATGAAGGCATCAAATGAATGGTCAAAATTGGAAGATCAAGTTTTATATACACAGCTGGGACTGCAGAGACACCAGCTCAGAGCCTCACGGAAGTAAGTTCCCAATCCGTCTATCTTAAAAATAGAACCCTCTTTCTACAAATTGAGTGATTTTAAGTCCTTAAGAAATTGAACTCTTGTCAAAAAGCATTTAATACCAATACCTCTACATTAAAACATGAGTTCATAAGTTCTCACATCCTCTCCTCCAGATGTTGAGAAAACTCCAGTTAAAACATTAAAGTTTGTTTAATTTTTATCACTTTTTCTCAAGGAACATGAAAAATATCTTTTAAAACACCGCTGCATTCTGAGGTAAGTTTTTCACTCTTCTATAGAGAAGGTCAGAAAAACAGAGCAATGAAGTCTGTCTGCAAGTGTCATGTTAATTCACTGATCACTATTTAGTTTGAGACATAAGCATATTAAAATGAATGGAACAGGCACAGAACTTCCGGTGCCTCTGAACTTTTCCATAAATTTAAGAGAAAATCCCCACACAGTGTAAAATTTCGATGAATTAATTAGTTCAATAGAGAACAAGGCCTAGGAACACAGGAGCCTAAGAGTTACCATACGAAATACTACTGTCAATACATAGTTATTTACAAAATACAATTTCAGGTGATTTCTAATCTACAAAATGACTGATGCTTAAGTGTGTTTTATTTTTTTAGCATAAAAATCATAATTTAGCTCCAACTATTCAGGATGCTAAACTAGGTGGCACTGGGAGCCTACTGGTGTAGCTGGGAAGAAAAAAAAAGCTGATCAATGGATATATGCAACACACTTTCAGTATTGTTGTACTCAGAGCTATTAGATGCTACGTAACTTTCATGATCATAATAATTCCTTGTGTACAGCATGACTATATAACACACATCTCTAAGATTTATAAGTGTTTAATAGACCAACATATTTCCAAAAAGCCCTAATTTTAATAGGGACAAAAATTTGGAAGATTAATTTATTATCCATAACATGACATAAGAATAATGCTGACACTCCCATGAGCTCTGACATACACTGGCAGTTTCCTCCTCACTCACTTCCTCAACATCAATTGTAATATATAACAGCATTTAAAAAATGAACCAAACTCAAGTTGAATAACAACACAAATTCAAGATTTTTCATGAACATTTTAGTAATATCACCCCCAGAAGAGAACACAAAAACCAATGGACTCACATTTTAAAGTAACGTTTTAACCTTAGAGCGAGCATTAAATAATAGCTTACAAATATTAAGTCTTAGCTTATTTCTCTGCTGTGCCTGTTCCTTTCTCTACTGTTCAGCAGGCAGACAACTTACAGTCTCCCCTCACTTACATTGCAATGCAGGTTGAGTGCCTCAGAGACATCCTTTAGTCTGTTACCATAGTGATTCATACTAAGCAGACAACTTTGGAAAAAAAAAACCCTAAATAAAAATAAAATGCTCTATCTTAAATTGCATTTTGCCCGACAAAAGAAAAAAAAAGGCTTTGGCCTGTACGCTGAGTGTTACGGATCTAAAAAGTACAAAATCCTTCCTGTACAGATGTGTCATCTTGCACTGTCACTTACAATTACTATGAAACGATAAAGCAGAATGGAACAGATTTGCTCTCACCTAGCAATGCTGTTATAAAAAATAAGCAGATCTGAAGAGAAAAGATTGACTACCGTTCTATAGCAGCTTTCCTGAAAGGTTATTGCAGTGAGACTCACTGAGAGTAAGCAGGCAACCATGTAAGAAAATCTAACCATTTTAATATATAAATATGCCAATAGTATCAAGTGCTATACAGTAAAAAAAAAGCAGAAATATTCTCAGCAATGCTCCCAAAAATTTAAATATTCACTGCCAACTTCTGAAATTCAAAATCAACATTATGAAAATTTTCTAAGTGTGGTAAATTTCTACTTGCACTGTTCACTAATCTAGAAACGGTAAAAAAATGGATAAACCAAAGCCACTAACTACAGAAAAAAAAAAAAAATTGCACTAGACAATTACCACAATTAAAAGCAATACACAGAAACCCCAGAACCTTTCAAACCAAGAACCTCTGAAGTGCACATACACGAGCAAACCTACACCTTTTGCCGGATAAATAATACATAGCTCCCCGTTAAGCATTCAAAATCAGACAAAAAAACCGCATGCACACATTCTAATACATCAACCTCGTCAGCCAAAAGCAGGTCCACTAATCACAATTACCAGCACCAAAAAATTTAAAAAAATTGTAATAATTTCCAACTTCCATTTCTGTAACCAACAGCAGCGGCTGGCAAACATCTGCACCCCTCTCAAATATTGCAGCACTGAGCTGGCTACTGCTGTGTGGAATAGTTGTTATGCAGGAGAGGCCGCTGCAGCTCAGAGACGACACACAATACCTCAAGGCAGACAGCAGTCTATAGAAATTCAAATCCCCGGTAAGAGGATTTACCTAGAAGGCAGTGTTCTGAATGTTAAAAACTAACAGGCTCTCCTCAAGGGCTTCGGCTCAAGGCACAATCACAGAATCGTTTAGGTTAGAAAAGACCTCTAAGCTCATCCAAGACCTAAATCACCTTGATTTGTAGCCATCTGTAATTGCAGAGTTATCTACAGCCTATTCAGTCTCCTCTGGTGTCCTTGACTTCCTTCTGATTGTGGAAACAATTCCGAAGATAACCTTTCCAAGGATGAGAAGTACAGTGGATTCCATATACAGAGAACTGATGAAAGCATTAGGTCTGGTAGTAAAGTAATGATAATCTGACACTGATTTAGGTAACTTAACATGCTTCCTCTTGTAGAATTAACACGGATTTTTTACAATTTATGAGGCAAGTACTCAAAGTTTTGTTTTTTCTTTAATCAATACATGACAAAAACAAAATAAACCCTTTTCAATGCCAGATTTCAGTACTGTCTCTGTTTACATCCAAACCTGAGAGCTCTAAACAGTGATTCTACTCCCTCCTCCTCGCCAGGATGACATCAGCAAGTTTAACAGCTCTCGGCTCTGCATTTATTCAGCAAGCAAGGTAAGCCATCATCTGAAACCTGACAATCCTCACCGACTTACCATGAAGGAAAGCTCCATCATGACTCAGTAAAATTCTGTCAGGAGATGGCTTTTCTGCCTATGTGACCTAGGTGTGATGCCCGTGTTGCTCAGAGCAGCTTTTGTTCAGATAAGTAGGACACGGAGAGCCTTGTGTAACCAGCTGGGGCAGAGTGCCAAGCCTCCATTTGCCCAGGCATCTCTGGGACCAGGGGAGAGGGTCAGGAGAGGACACGCTCCATGTGCCACTACAGCAGCTCACCCTGCTGCTCTCCATTGCCTTCTGAGCTCAGAACAAATTCAGCTTGCAATATAACAGAATCGTTAGCGTAAACACTCGGGTACTTTCGTCCAACGTTCAAAAAAACCCCAACTTACAGACAGAGGAGAAAAAAACCGCTCAAGGACAGAAGGAACAAAGGCCACATATACATATACACTGAATAGCAGCAGTGTGCTTAGAAGAATCTCTTGTTCTGACAAGTTCTAAGAGAAAAATCATTTGCAAACAGGAAGATCATACAAGCTGTATTTTTGCAAGCCAAAAGGCTGCATTTGAATTTACTGACCAGTATCTCACATAGTAATCTTCACAAAGCTATCTCAACGCTCACATTTGCCTCCACATTTTATGCATTATTTCTGCAACATCAGAATTTAGTTATTCCTGTGTTAACAGCCTGAAAGACTGCCAGCAGCAACAAAATGCAACAGGGAAACGAGATGACTGGGAGTCTGCCGCCGCTGCCGCAGAACCAGCATGGCCACAGAGCTGATCTGCCCGGAGCTGGGGTCGTTTCAGGACTCAGCCTCCAGCCCCCACAGCCATCCAGGCTGCACGGAAAGCACAGCTCAGTCATTGCTGGGAACCTGTGGCTATACTGTGAGTATTTCTGTGTGCCCTGAATGCCAATCTGGCAGCAGAAGTCACACCTAATAAAACTGGATCAGTCCAGACCAAGATGCCTCTCATCATAAAGCCCATGAATGAAGTGTACCAGAATCACAGAATATGCTGAGTTGGGACCCACAAGGATCACTGAGTCCGACTCCTGGCCCTGCACCATCCCCAAGAGTCATACACCATGTTCCTGAGAGCGCTGTCCAAATGCCTCGAGCTCTGGAAGCCTTGGTGCTGTGACCATTCCCTGGGGAGCTGTTCCAGTACCCGACCACCCTCTGGGGGAACTGCCTTTTCCTGGACCTAAACCTCCCCCGACACAGCTTCAGGCTGCTCCCTCGGGTTCTGTCACTGTCACCACAAAGCAGAGATCAGTGCCTGCCCCTCCTCTTCCTCTCACAAGGAAGTGGTAGCTGCAGTGAGGTCTCCCCTCAGTCTCCTCCAGCCTGAACAGACCAAGTGCCCTCAGTCGCTCCTCACTCGGCTTCCTCTCAAGGCCTTCACCAGCTTTGTTGCCCTCCTTGAGACGCTCTCCAACAGCTTCATGACTGTTTTATTTTGTGGTGCCCCAAACTGACCCCTGCACTCGAGGTGAGGCTGCTCCAGCTCAGAGCAGAGCAGGACAATCCCCCTCCCTTGCGTGGCTGGCCATGCTGTGCCTGATGCTCCCCAGGACAGGGATGTCTCTCTTGGCTGTCAGGGCACTGCTGGCTCAGATTCAGCCAGCCATTAACCACGACCCCCAGGTCCATTTCCACAGCATACATCCAGGGTTGCCCCATCCAGCATCAATATCCTTAGCTGCAATGCTCAACTTCTGAATCAACTATTCCTCTTTTCATGGTATGTTCTTTCCCACCCCCAAAAGACTGAAGATGCCACACAGCACGTTAATTCAATTCTAGCACTTACTCCTTTTTGTCATCATGGTATTTTTACAATACACCTATCATTCTCTTTTACAGGAAAACTTCAAAATTAGTCAAAAACCTGAGCGAAAGTACGTAAGAGAGAACAAAAAACACTCTGTAGGGCCAGACATTGTGGTATCATTATCCACTGTCAAGACCAGTCACACTAATAGCTCTCCTGCAGTTTCATTAAAGTGCCATTCTGCATTAAAAAACTTCCATGGTCTTACTTCTTGTATGTGTCTTTCCATCATAGACATATGCAAGCTACAAAGATTAAGAGAGAAATTTCAATCCCAAATGCTGCTTTCCATCCACTTACAATTTTTATTGAAATTATCTTTTGATTCATTTCATTTTGCTTTTCACAAAACGCTTTTTATGCGAAGCACTTGAAATCTGGGCTATCCAATTTGCAAGACCTGAAGTCCTTTACTTGCTTTTTTACCTAAAAAAGTAGCTGTTTCTCATAGAATTACAGACAAAAAACTAGACTTCAGAAACTAAAACTTCTCATAATTGCATGTATTTTGACTAGTTATTTTGAGTAATTAAAATACATAAGGTTTCAATGTACAGTGTTTAAATTTAAAAATTACTAATCTATGCCTATATGAAAGATAACTAGGTGGTGAAACAGCACATGAAGGCTAGAAGTCACAGATTTTCACTTTCCTAAATATTTGTTTACTTATTACTCAGATAAAGAACATAAAAAATGAATGATATGTCTATAACAGCTACGTGCTGGCATATAACAGCTGAAGTAGCTAAAAATACCTTTCATAAATATATAGATACAGGAGAAATATTTGAATAAGTGGTAGAAAAGTGTCTGACTATAAATAAGTACTTCAAGCTGTTCATCGGTACATCAGTATTTAATTTCTTTATATTTCATGCATATTCATACAATTCATGCACATTTTCCTAATAAATTTTAATTCTTTTGCAGGCTTTTTCTTATCCTACTAAAAGCAGCATGTCTTAACCTTACTAACAAATGAGAATCTTTAGAAGAATAATTTAAAAATTAAAATTATATTTAAACTGATGATTTACGGGAAAGATGAAAGCATAAGCCTGAAGCAAAGTACTGGAATAATTGTTTTGTCTATTAAGAAGGCGGAAAAATTTCTGTAAGTGAAAGACAGATTCAGTATTTCTATTAAATGGTAAATAATTGAAAACATGAGAAATTTAGTTCTCATTCTTCTAAGGGTTTTGTTACAGGGTACAGGGTGCACTTGCAATAAAACTAAATAAAATTCCCGAAGCAAAACATTGCTTGGTTTGCCATAGAATAACCTGCTCATGTCCAGCGTTCCTACTGACCACCCGTTAAAAAAAACCACCCCACAAACCAAACAAAATCCAACAAAACCCACACAACTCCCTCACCACAAATCTCCAAAGAAAAGCAAACAAAGCTTCCCCTCATAAAACCGAAATCTTCAGAAAATCTGCTCCCTGGCCCCCACTGTTCCTCAATGTTATCAATCTAACAAATATAAAACCCAAAGATGTCTTTTTTCCCTTAAGTATGAATTCCACATTCAAAGGGCTTTCAGGATCATGGTTCTTATTCCCCACCAAAAACACTATGAGACTTCAACTTCATGAAGCAGGATGAGCACCAGAAGGAAGACTGGCTTCCCATAGCTGTCACCTGGTGCTCAGCTCCCAGATCTCAAAAGGCTCTGGAACATTATGTCACACAACAACGTCCTAGGAAAGGCTCTTTGAGATCTCTTTCATTCCCACATTTTTGCTAGAAATCAGCTAAGATTCAATAGCATTTAAGAGGAGAACTGAGACACATGCAAGACAAGGTGATTACATACATCTATGAAAAAAGGAGGCCAAAACTAAAAAAAAAATATGTTCAGTAAATAGGAAAATGACCAGGACAGCAAGTGATATGCCAGAAATAATGTGGTACTTAGAATTAATACTGAGTAACACTCAGAAGTATGAATATTTTTCTTCAACTACATTTACGCAATGAATAAAAATATATATTCCTAGAGATCTTGCTTTATTAATCCTCCAGATTATCACCACGCCACCACAGCTACCACCATTCAACACAGTGTTCCTTGTGTCATTCACAGGAAATGGAAAACAGGAAAGGAGCAACAGGACATGTAGTAAACTGTGAAAAAGCTGGACTGTGAGGTAAACCTTAGTAGCATGTTGTTGCTACAGTCATCCATTTTTAAAAAAATCCATCCCCCACGTCACTACCAGTTAATTTTGGAATTAATTGTACTTTTCTAATGAATGGGGCAAATTCAGCTTTCATGTCTCACCTCTGAAGGTAACACTGCCCCGTCTGTCAGGTTACACAAGGACTGTTTTCTTTTCAACCAGAAGGGACACCTTTATTTGGCCCTTAATGCAAGCCTGAAGGCCAAGTAATTTTCAACAGCATTGGTGTTGCAAGAGTTTATGGCAATGGGGTAATGGAGAAAGTCAAGGGTTCTCATAGTAATTTGCAAGTCTTAACTGCAGAACAGGCAAAACCAGTAATTGATTTTGAAAAAACACTGGGAGTTGATTTTATGCTTGTTAAACAGCACTCTAGCAATTATCTTGATCATCAACATCTTAAAATAGTAAAAATTAATTTTGTGCTTAAATTGCTTACATAAAATACAGATGATTTATGTTAATGCTCTGAAATTGTGAAAAACATGGAATATATGACCTTCAGAGTCCCATCTTCCCCTTTTGCCTGAAGACTCTTACTGACAATGACTCTTACTGACAATGACTCATCTGTTGGCAATGGTTTATTCTTAGCAATTACAGACTTAACATGAATGTTTAAATACCATCAAAAACATTATGATATTTCAGAGTACATTAATGCAACGTTGGTACAATCTGTGAAATCCAGAGCAGTCACTACTGAATACCAGATGAAAAGTTACTTCCACTTCCTGCCTCTGTGTGAATGGGGAGCTCAAACTGGGCAAAGAGCCCCAGGGAAAGGGTCTGTGCTCAAGGCCAGTCACTAGCAGGCTGGATCCCAACCCCCATAATTACCCCCTAAAATCCTGGATCCTTTTAAGAAGGTCCACAAAACCAAAAAAGGCACGACAAGACAACTCTTGTCTTTTCATTGCTTTGGGTTTCTTTTCTTTCTTTTGTTCAAAGATGAGATACTCGGTGTCAGAGAACAAGACAAACATTGTGTGAAAATATCATTTCACACTCTTTCCTCACATCCCTTCCCCATTTTACTCTCCCCATGTTTGAGCATAACCAGTGTACCAGCACTTCATTTTGTCCTCTTCATTACAGAAGCATTTTCTGATTTACCTCTCATATTCTTTTCACTCAAGAGTTCTGGTTTAAGGTGTGTTTTTTTAAAATCACAGTCAGATTGGCTTTTAAAGAAGCTACAGCCCTGCTTGTTCTGCTTAGTCTACTCCTCAACTGACACATTCTGATGTATGAACTGATGTGTTTCAACCAGTAACACTTTATTTTCAAACGAAGTAGGTAAGTCCCTGGACTATACCTTAAATCCACAGGTGAGCTGAACTGGAAACAGCTCAAAGTGTTCGAGACCGAGAGGATTTTTCCACTGGATCTCTTCTTCTGTTCCTCACTGTTATTCTCTACTAACGATTGCAACCTCCATAGCAAAGGCAGCAAACCAGAAACTCTGCTTCAGGTGTCTCAGTTGGTAATTCCAGAGCAGTTTCTCATTACATTTTGAACCAGAAGGGGATAAGAGAGCTCTATCCCCTCTCTCCCATTCCATCAACCTTGCACTGGATGTAGCAACTGGACAATCTCAAGCTGAGCTGGCTCAGATTTCTGATCCACCTCAGTCTGCAAATGGGGAAAAGCAAAAAAATTTAAAAATCACTTGATTCAAGGCAGCTGAGGGTGCAATCAGCTTTGCAAGGTGGAAAAGGAGACAAACTTCTAGGAACAACCTGCAGTTATACTGCTTTAAGAGAAACATGAAGCCATCTTTAATGCAAATACCCATCACATTCATTCCATCATCCTTTGAAGACCATGCCTCTGCCCCAGGGTAAGTTGTTTCTGTTGTGGCTATTTGTTTTGTTAAGTGACTTAACCACATGCTACATTAAAAAAATGGAATCATGGTAATTTTGCATTAAAAAAGATTAATTTCTTTCTGTTTTCAAAATACTACTTCAGTGTTTTTCCCATTTGTAGCTGGTGTTTAGAAAACCTGAAGCTTGGTATACTCAAAATTCTCATAGTAAGTGACTGATTTGTTTTGTGAAGTTGTGAACATCAAAAACAAGGAATTATTTCGATTGAGTTATCACAGTGCTTATTAACATACCTGATACACTTACAGAATTGCAAATTTCATAGCATACCAGAAAAAGGTTATCTATTTCTTCATCAATTTATATCAAAAATTAAAATAATATAATCAACTAGATTGGATAAGACCTTTGACATCATTGAGTTTCTTCTACAAGATTACCACCTCTTTGTAAATTTAATCCTGTTTTGTCTCAACATCCTTAAAAATAAAACCAAAATGTACTTCAGCACTTATTTTATTCCATATATATCATGACATACTAAATCTGTGCTAAACTGTAAGAAAACAGGATCACCCAAGTTCACACATAATCCCTTTCGAACACACAGATCTACCTCTACCTCTCCTTGCTTTCTTTTGCCATTCATTGCACGGAATCCTTTTTCACTCCTTTGCACAATTTCCAATGCCACCTGTCTCTGCAGGTGAAACCTTGGACTCTGGATGAAAAAGGAAGCCTGGTGAGAGAACTGCTTCCCTCTATCACAAATACTGAAAGGAAAAACTGAGAGTAACACTCTATTCTTTCACATCCTGGACAATGGGACTCTGACAACCTCTCAAATACAACTTCCAGGAAAACAATCTCCCAAGAAAAGGAAGCCATAAGATTTTTGAAAACAAAACACTTACTGTTTTCAGTAATTTTTAGGAAATACTAATATGCAAAATATGTTTATAAATCACAATTAAAAAATTCTCAGCCTGCATGTGTATTTCCCAGCACATACAACTTGGTTAAAAGAACACTTCCTTTTTCTAAGACACATAACAGCGAAATTTAGAGGCCAGGAAGGAAGGGACATGTGGGTAAAGTAGAAAATGGAAAGCAGAAAAACATGGGCAAATGTATTGAACGGAGGGAGATAAAATGACAGATTACATTTAGAGACCAAAAAAGAATGTAAATAGTAAGGAATTTGAAGAAGTACAGAAGAAACAAAGTGCTGTATTACCATAAACCATTTCCAACTGATTAGCCAGAAACTGTTGCCCTAGAAGCTGACTCTCAAGCCAGGAAATGAAAGAATAATTAACTGCTGGAAAAGTAACAATTATACAAAAAAATTACATTATTTCACATAAAACTTTTCCGGTTTACTAATTTCAAGAACTTCCAGTTTACAACAGAAAAGCTAGGGGGGAAAAAAAAAAGAAATAATAATTTAAAAAAGAGTAATCCAAGCTGGTACTTTTTTTTTCTTTTTTCCTTCAGCTTTCAGTACAACCTCAGTCTCCAACAAAGTTCACTATTTTAACACGAACACTACACCAAATTTTTGATCTGGAGTGCAGCACCTCACACACCTCAAACCTATCCTTATTCTGTTCAGACTAAGACACTTCACACTAAAGCACTTCTATTTCTGTAGCAGGTGAGCTGTGACTGTTCTGTGCTTATGCATTCCTTGCAGCTTTACGATGCAACAGACAACTTGTAAGAAATGTTAATTCAGTTTGAAAGGATTTAAACCTACCTTTAAACTAGACTCATAGTCTGTGTTCACTTTGAACATAAGCCCAAGTCGCAAATGAATTTCCTTGGCTCGACAAAAGCTGGGATCAACATAAAGCGCCTCCTGAAATGCTTTAATTGCCCTGAAAGAAAAACACAGATTAAAAAATATTTTTTACTGAAGTATTACTTTATAACCAATGGTTTTTATATTGTGGCTAACAAAGTGGATCAGAAAGCACTGTTACAGAAGAACGTATCAAATAATGGTTTACATTTACATGGTAACATTTTTGGTGCATGGCTTTTGATTCATCAAGGACTGGGTAATTTTGAACTCCAGATATCCTGGTGTATTTGAAAGTCTAGTCTTTTCTATTAATTTAGAGAAACTAATTTGCTGCATGAAATACACTAACATATCTGACATTTCAGAAAGGACAGCTCAAAAATTAGTTACAAAATTAGTGCAACTTCACTAACAACAGCCAGGTTGCTTTTGATTCCAACAGCGCAGACCCCCAAGGGCAGCAGAACAGAAAGTCTTGGAGAGATCACACAAATCTCCCACCTCACTGACCTGTTTTTAGCTCTTTCTCCTCCCTCTCCTAGCACCAGTGCCATGCAAGGACTCAAATAATACGAGTTGCTCAATTACTACCGAATGCAGATACAAAAGCCTGCCGCCACCTCACACAGTAACTTTCTTTCATATTCCCATGATACATGAAGGTGGCTCTGATTCTATTTCCTTACCTTTAAATCCTCTCTCCCTTGTCCCTGTTCATGATGGCACTGTATCAGATAAAACAGAAATGCCACCTAACAACTCCATCTTGGAGAGAAACAAAGTGACTCTAGACAGGACTGTTTTGCCACTCAGGCCACTGCATAGAACTAGGCCAGTTGAAATGCAACTAAAAGATAATAGAATTAAAGTCACAGAGGGATTAAGAAAGAAGCTAGGAGTCATTGTTGACTGAAATCCAATGACAGGCTGAAACAAAATCCCTTCCCATACACCACTGGTCACACAACAAGAAAAATCAGAACCATCTTCACTCAGCGTAGATTTGAGCCCCCAGGCCAGGGAGCACAATCCCATCTGCTGTCCCAGGAAACTCCACAGGTCAATGCCAAGTGGGCAGGTGACAGGGCAGTCGATGGGGATAACTGGACCCATTGTGGAGCAGTACAGGACAGGGAGAGGGATTAACTACAGTGTCTAAAACCACACACTGTTTTGGCACATTGATTTAATTCCTACTCTCCACGTGCAGCATTATTTATAAGGACAAAAGGTTAGCAGCTGCAATGGAAAATTCAATAATATTATTCACAGACTTTTTTATTCACAAAACACATAAATGATCATTTTTTAATCCTTCAGCAAAAACGCTTCTGCTCTGAAATTCTTACAAGCTTTTTTCTTGTTGATGGCAAAGCAAACCAAAGGCACAGAACTTCCTCTAGACAATGCAAAACCTGTATGTACCTAAAGCATTATTTGACCTGATTAAATAGAACTTAAGAGCAAACCGGCTTAACAAAAGTATTAAATTTTTATTGTGGAACTGAAGCTTCCTCTATTACAATCCTACAGAAAGGCTCTCCTTACCCAGTACCCTACTCCTCTGCCAACACAGGGAAAATGGGCAAGTAAAGACTGAAGGAACAAACCTGAACCAGAGCTAAGCAGTCTCTCACATCTCATCTAAACTTCCCTGGAATGCTATGGGTGGTGGTGAGTCACTCACCTCGTATCTACACTGAATTCATAACAAACAAGTATCTTTGTCTCATAACAGTATGCTCATCTTTATCATCTACAAAAACAGTGATCAAACTGAAAGACCACAGACTGGGCTGATCACTAGATATCAGCACATATTTTAAGATAGGCTGTTATTATGCCAGAAGATAGATTCTATTATTGTGTATAAAGATTTCTAGTCTTAACTCTAATATGGGCACTAGGTATGTTAGCCACTGATATTTAAAATTCATTATTTGCATCTTGTTCAAATATCCTAAGTCCCAAAAAGGAAGAAAACCACTGTCTCTGATTCCAGTCGAAGAGAGGACAAAAATCAGGAATAAAGACATTGCAGCTCTGTAGTACATCAGAGTGTGACCACACTAACAGACTCTCTGTGAACACGTTCTTCATTTAGCTATCCTTGCTTGGGCAGAAAATACTATTTCCGTATTTCCCCTATGTTGTGGCCCCATTGAAAAGATCATAGAAAAGTGGATTTCTAATAAAGCTTAAAGAGATCTGAGAGGGACAAAAATATTTTTATAGTCTCTTGCCTACAGAATAGGAAATATTCATTACCACAGCTGAGCAACGGAGTTAAAAGCCACAGGTATAATAAAAGACTTTTAAGGACAGTTTTGAAATTTAGTTTGAATGTATACTGTCTTTCATTCAAAAAATCAAGAATGTTGCCTACCCCAGTCTTTCAGAGGAGCACAGCACTTAAAAACCAGTAAATTATCATCAGTGGGCAACATGAAAGACTGTCTCATTTAGCACAGAACCTGCTGGTCACAGAGAACCCCTCCACACTTTGTGTAAGGTTTATCTCTGCTTAAGGTATAGCAGACTAAACTAATTAAAAACCAAATTTTACCTTCTGCTTAAACTCTAGTGTTAGTCCCATATTGATTTTACAATTTGTAGTTTTTCCGGGATGACAAATATGAATATTAACAAATAGAAATTACTTCCACCGCTGTGAAAAGGGGCATCATCAAAATTTCCCCAATGAAGTGATCTGAAAGAGGATTTTCAACAGTTTTTACCAGTGATAGGTACTCATGTCTAATTCATTAACTACAGCATCATTTAAATACTCAATAGAATTTTTATAGAATAAAATACTCAAGCTCTGAAAAGACATTTACTTATTAATTCTTACAGACAGACAAGCAATTTTACATCATAGCTGAATTAATATTGATGTGATTTTGCCTGCAGGAAACATTTAAACAAAATAGCAACGTGCTCGCGATTACAGGACACATCAAGAACACGGACCACAGCAAAAACTTCTGCCTGTTTTCCCCTGCCACGCCCAGAGCTCCAGACTCATTCCCTTCCTATCAAACAGGTGAACATCTACAGCATCACTGACACCCATTTTACAGCTGGGCCTTCCAGAGATAGCAGGAGTCACTTGATTCTTGTACAGATCTTTGTTTACTCTGAAACATCTCTAATCCCATTTCTGTTCTCTGTTGAAGCCTACACTCGGAACAATGCGGGTCTGGAGGATCCAAGGCATCCAAGTCACCCAGATGTTTTCCCTCAAAGCTCTTGTATGGCTTGACCAGAACCAGAAGTGCAGCTATAACCCAATAGCTGGATGAGTCCACAGCTTGCTTCAGGGATGATGGCACAGAGCCTTCCTCAAGTCGGCTGTGAATCTCCACCACTAATTAACTGCCCTTCATGCACAGACAGAACTTTTCATCTCACTTCTTCAGCAGACTAAACACACACCACGTCCAAAGGAAAAATGATCAAATGAAAGGCCAGGAGTTCTCAACACTATGGAAATAAATGACAATCGTCTGAATTCAGCAAGAGACAACTTTCCTTTTGTTCTCTGATGATACTGACCCCTACGTGGTGAGAAACAACTCTGCTTGAGCCTACTAGGATTTATTAAAATTAAATAAGGATTTTCTCCAAGAATGAGGGTATTTCTATTAACAGGCAGGAAAGGCTAACACTGAACAAAATGGGAAAGCAGAACTGAAAAACAGACACTGCAGAGGATGAAAAGCACCTCTGGACTTTCATTTTACATAGTACTGCTGCAATTCAGGAAAAATAAAAATGACATGCATCTATGATCTCCAAATCAAGACTGCTAGAATCAATACTGCAGCTATCATCCCACCCACTAATCTATGCAACAATGCCTACTATTATGAACATGAAGAAACCAGGTGAATAATAATTAATAGATGAGTATATTAAACATTTAGTCGACTCTCATAAGACTTATTGGATGGTTTTGTTTGAATAGACTGTGAAGAAAATCAGCTTTGTACTAGGCAAAAGAACATAATAAAAGAGCATCAATTTAACTATTCAAAAGTTATCACTTTTGTACGTTTCAAACAAAACCCATGAAAATCAGAGTGAGCGTACAAAATAAAAGAACCTCACATTATTCTAATATGTCACTTGATGCAGATGGAGAGAAACTTTCTTATTCTTATCATCTTTCAATTTTCTGACCACCTATTCTAAGCCTCACATCATTTCACAGACTCACTAAAGAAAGTGATGCGAGGCTATGATGGACAAATTTCTATTTGAAGCTATCATCGTTTGAACATAAACAAGATGTACATACACAGCAGTAGTCAGGACATTGCATTTCATGAAATACTTTTACAGTCTTAAGCTACAATTCTTGTGTCCATAGGACTGCAACAGCTGAATCACAAAATATTCTGAGCATCAAAGTCTTTAAACATTTCTCTAGAACAGTAGCTAGGAGTAGGGTTTTTTTCTCTAGCATTACCAGAGTTTTCATCAATCCAAGAGCGGTTTGCTATGTAATCACAGCAAGATAAGATAACAAAAAGAAAGTTAACTGCCCACTTTGTTACTGGTTAATTACTACATGTATATGTACTGTACACGTACATCCCCATTTTATGTACCTGAAAAATACATATATAGAGACCAATCCATTTGAGTCCTGAGAAATATTTGAGAAAGCAGTATCTACAGACTGTGTATTCAAATTCTTAGAGGTCTCCACTTGGCAGTGTGCATTCCTACACATCCCACTACACACTTGACATTTTGCGGGGAGGAATCCAGTCAGGAGCAGAGATGGTGGTTCTAGATATCCTCGTATCTAGATATTGAACAGATGATGACAGCGCTTCTGCTTTGGGAAGGATCAGGGAGTAGAAAGGTCAGGGAGTTCCACTCGGGAACAATTGATTTTCCAAAGGCAGTCTTTAGTCATGATGGAGGTGAGGAAAAGAGTCTGGATCATCTCATGCAGGTCTTTGGCTTTTTCCAGGGTCAGTGCTGAAGGACTGAATTTTCTGTAACACTCAACTTCTACAGCTGGTAAAGAATCCCTGAACTGAGGAGCCTCAGGGCAAAGAGCCCAAATGGGGTAATAAGGTGACTGATCTCAGTCTCCTGGCAGATGTTTCTGAGGAATCCTGTGCCTTTCTCACAGACATTGTCCAGCAAGGTCAGTGAAAACACTGCAGGCTGGCCTTGGAGCACCACAGTTGGTACACTGGGATCCACAGGATGTTAAATTCAATTTCAGGGCACAACATCAGAGCCTGGGCTCCATCTTTCCGTCTTGATGGAAGTCAGTGGAATCAGCAGATGATGAATCAGTCAGGCTCAGAATCCTCACTGAAGGGAAGTAAAAATCTGATATCCAAGCCACTATACGTGGGTGCAGGTATTGCACAGAAATGAAGGGTAGCCTTGGATTAACTACTGAAATTTTTTAGCATTCAGTCTAAAAGACAACTATGGAGGGCAGGAAATTATTCAAGTTATGTGACTGTCTCACTACTTGTTTTCTACTCTAATTGAGAAACAGGGAAACAACAGTGAAAATGAACCAACCACTTACAGCTTGGTGATAAACGGTGTAAAAGAAGGGAGTATCAAAATTTCAGATCCATAAGATCTATTTGACTATAGTCAATCCAATTTATGGAAATAATCCCTCATGGTACATCTTACTATAATAATTGTGTGAAATAGGTTTGATCTGATCACAATATTGCAATGTTTGTATATAAGTTGAGAACTTTTAATACTTATATGAACAGTCAAACAAAATCACCAACATAGAATGACATAACAACTAAGATTTGTACTTAAGATAATGCTGCTTTAGTTTATAAAAATGTATCCAATATTGAATTACATTATGTGTCTTGGAACCAATCCAACATATCTTTTTATGAAAGCTGGAAAACTTTAAAAATAATATAAAATACATGAACAAGAATTCTAAAGCTGATCTTATTCCCACTCGCTTTTTTTATTATCCCTGTTTATATGAGACATGAAAAAACCTCAAATACGTCTTACCCCTTCCTTTTAGGAGGACTATGTACTTCCCTCTTGTTAAAATCTCTGAATATCTGAAATGGCAGTGTTGAAAAAAAAACCCAGTTTGTGGATAAAGCAGGGTAAATAAACCACCTTAAACAGTCTTGAGATCTCCTCTGCTTGCTAGAAATATAGAGATCCATGTCCTCTATGAGCATAATAGATGGAATAAATGCAGCAGAAAGACAGTTAGATTAGCACTTCACTCTGAAAGAGGATTCTCCTTGCAATCTGCAAGAGTTCTGTGGAGGATTAAGTCTTTGAAGTAGAAAACATTTTGTAAATGGTTTGCTATCATCTCCAAGTTTACTGTGATATTGTCACACCTAAATATCAACAACTACACATCCCTCTCCTCTTGACCCCAAGAAAACACAGAGAGGGGCAAAGAAAGGCCCTCAAAGGGATTAAAAATCAGTATCACACACAAAGGAGTAAGATTTTACCTTTATTAGATTTTCTTCTTAAAAAATTCTACCCAATACTTTAATGATACACAATGTCTTCAGCACCATACTATACATAACTTTGTTGAATGAATGAAATGGAAAATATTGTTCTACTCAATGTAAGCTCTATGTGCAGTTAAGTAAATTAAGGCATCAGCTTCCACTCGTTGTCAACAAGTGAAGAAAAATCTAAATTAATTCAAAGCTCTAATTTATTAATACTAAATAGCATGGTCCACTGATAGTAAAAATCTGTGTTGAACAGGTGGCTTTTCAAAAAACTAATTACTCTAAATCTAACTGCTTTGTCTTATTTATCTTACAGTTTATCTACCATTTTCACAGAGCAAACTGTAAGATACACCTTGTAAGAAATGGTGCACAAAATACTTCTGAATGCTAAACGATGAAGACAAGACTGGGTAAGAACTAGAATGTTCTGAAACTTGGTAAAATTCAACCAAGTCTCGTCACAACCTTAAAACAGTGGATTCTCAGGCTCTCTGAAACCTTTTCTACTCTTGTTAATTAGAATGCAACAGAATTGCATGCCCTGTGCACGTGGCATTCATTTCACCATTATCAATAAAGCAAGCAGTAAGTTGCAAGATAAAATAATCCATGTTTGGAGCTCATGATTTAACCAACTTCAAGAACAAAAGTTTATGTACACTATCCTGAGGCAAGGATACATCTTTAGCCTTACAGCTAGACAGAAACAATTTAAGGAGCGGTGGGGGGAGAAATCCTGCTTCACTATTCCCAACCACGAGTCAGTGCTCACTAACTGCATCTGTAACTGCAGTCAGGCTTAGTTCAGTAACACAGTGGAATTTTTCAGTAATCTATTACATAGTAAAGGCACACAGTCTCCATACTGAGTGTAAGAAAACACTGAGCTAAACACTGCACATTTCTGACTTTTTCCCCATGAATTAACTCCATCTCCAGAGGAATAAACACCAATAAAAGTCTGAGGACCTTTCAACAGAACCCCAGTGACTGAGTCCATTCCATTCACCATTCTCATCACAATAAAGCAAAACCAAAACCCCAACTGAAATCCAACCCTACCCCCACACCCAACAACAGCCCCACTCAGTCCCCAAAGACCTGACAGAAACTACAGCTTTTTCAACCCTGAGTTTTTACATCAGATTTAAACAATTTTATTCCAGTCTAGGCCTACTGCTTTTCTTGTCCAAACCCCTCACTGATGCAGTTCTGTCAAAATTTCTGCCTACTAATCAAGATGAAAACAAGCCCACTTTGCCACCTCTTTTCCAAGAGGAAAGTTTTTTGTAAACAGGCTTTCCAACAAACGCAGGCTACAGATTATCAATGACAACAATTCCTAAAAGCCTGTTGAGTCATTCTGCTCCATCCCCACTCCTGAATTGTTACACAGGGAGCTCAAATCCTTCTCCTGAAGTGCTTTCCTTTCCATAGAACTGTTGTGGCTGCCCCAAGTATGCTACAGTAAGACATCCTGACCCAGGACAGTAACACCTGCAAACATCATGTCTGTAATAAAGCCAAAATTAAACAATTGTACACTCACACTGAATTGAGAGTGAAATAATCACACACCAATGGGACACCACACAATAGTGACAATGTCAGCTTATTCCAACTTACCATTGAAAGGCATTGTAATGGAAGTAGACCAAACCAAGGCCATATAAAAAGGCAGCATTCTGTAAAGGAAAGAAACAATGTTTAAAGCCCAGATAAAAGTGAGTTTCCAATATTTTATCCATCCTTTGATACTCTATTTCCATTATAAGATAAATATATTTAAAATTTGCCTTGAATAGGAAGAACCAAAAAGAAGGAATGAAAATATAGGTAGACACTAAAAAAAAAGTGATTCTCTGTGGTCACAAAAAATCCAGGATATTTTGGAGGAAGAATAACAATATTCAAATACTTCTACATCAGAGAAACCAATGTACACTATTCGACTTGTACAACAGAAGGGAAGGAAATGATGGAGTAGAAATCCTTGGCAATTTAATATAATATAATAATAAAAAAAAATTATGACTGAACACCATTTTATAGGCACAATAATTTATACTCACATAAAAGTAAACAAAGTTACACACTCTAATTTCAGTGTCTAATGTAGGACATTAATTAAATGAATCTGAAAATATACTTAAGGAGACTTTACTTTCCTGAATACCAAAAAAACAGACCATCAACTTCAAACCTATGACAACCACGTTTCTTCATCATTAATTCAATTTCTATTTCCTATCCCCCTATTTTGCAGACAGGAAAAACAAACTAAAACAACAAAAACCATTCACCTTCTGGAAACTCATTTTCCCTCCGTTTTCTTTTCACATAAACCATGATTTACTTCTAAAGTGAAATTACAAATTATATTCAATGAATGTTTAACTATCCAGTTCCACAAATAATTATTACTATTTCCTAAATCAGGAAAAATAAACAAATTGCTTTCACTGTTAAGAAGTTATGCCATAGAACATTTGTTTTCTATTGAGCAGAACTATTCCATTATTTACAGTAGACATTGTACATGCTGCCTAAGACATATTTTTAGGCTTTTCCTGTATATAATTCTGATTCTAAGAGTGCAGTATACATACCAAAGCTCTGACACATGGACAAGAGCTGGTATTTCCACTGTTGAAGACTGCACTTCAAGATAATCCCTCTTTCACTTGCACGCAGTTCTTTAACTAAAGTCAAATTTCTAAGGAGTTCCACAAAAAGAATCCTAATTCTGCTTAAAACCCAATCCAAATATAAAAGTTATAATCAAGTTTCTCCTACAAAATAACTGGTAACCAGAAGACAATTCAAAGAGCATCATTCATCAGAAACAGGACCTAATACGACAATTTCATTATCCCTCATTTGCATCTTCTAAATGCAAATTAAAACCAGGGGAAATGTCAAAGATCCTTTAGTGAATGCAGCTGGATCATAGCCTCAGCAATGGACAGCTTCCAGGAAAATGCTGTGGCATGACCAGATTCTACAGCAATCAGAGCACTGGAAGATGTTAACAGGAGGAGTGGAGGGGGAAGTGCATAAACAATAGAAGAGAACACTTTAATACCACCATAAACCCATATTCCTGTTTAATTCAACAAAAGCACAACACGGACATCACAAATATAAAAGATCTCCAATTCCCTACTCCATGTTTTTTCTGATTTCCAAGCGTCCTCTGGCAGCAACAGACCACAAAGAAGACAAGCTCAAAAGCTGAGCGCGTGTAATGCCCTGATTGAAAACTCATTTTCAATGAAGGAGATAAGATTTTCATGCATGTAACATGGAAGCCTACAAAATACCAAGAGCCTTTACTGTCTTCAGGTCAGCTCATTTGCAAGACAGAGCTTACCAAACTGCAGTGTCCCCTCCAGTATCCCCCAATCTCAATCAAGTTTACATCATCATAAAGATTGAGAACAACAGTGATCATAAACATCCTTCATCACCACACTGCAAAATTCAAACAAAAATATGCTGGACAACTAAAACCTCTTCAATTTGCAAAGAATTTGATTTCCTCTTGTGAAAGCTATTAGAATTCACAGTCCAAGAACGTTAGAGATTCGGAAAAATCTCCCTGATATTTTGAGACTAAGGGTTAATAATAACCAACTTTCAAGGCACAACAGAACCAAGATGCAGGTGCTTTGTCAAAATGTAATTTATGTATAAAGTTCACATAAAGCTTACAGATGGTCCTCACACCACTACAAATAAACCATCACTGTTCTGTCCTTTGTTCTGTGACTGGTTTTCCCATTTTTTTCTCATTCTCCTTTGGCCTTACATTATCCTTTAGCCTTAGTCTTTTGAGACTGACCTTAAAAATATCTTAAGCTGTCGCTCCCTTCTCAATAAAAAAGAGGGCAAGATTTAATATTTGTTACCTGTAATACTTCAATTCAAATGTAAAGGTGCAACTTCTGAAATGTCAGTGTGGATCATGAATTTATCTGTTCTGAAATACTATAGCTCTAGCCATATGTACCACCATTATTACTGCTTGTTGATACTATTAAGACCCATCTAGTAAATTAAAATTAAAAAGTATCTTTAAAACTGCATTTGAACATGGATGGGACTTTCACAAGGACTGTAAGACACCACAGTGTTCCCATGTATGGCAGTACTTTCCCACAAAGAATTCAAGGCAAGATACACATAAAGTTAAGTTCAACATGCAGTCAAGTTCCTAATGGCAAAAGCCAATATGAAATGCTACCACAGCTCAATGCAAATCAAGACCAAGCGGGACCATTACACAAATCTTCATCAACAAAATACCCTTTTAAAAATCGTAAGATTCTGTGATTCTGTTTACCAAGAATACACCCCATCATAAGAAATCTGTTTTCTGTTTCCTCTATTACTTTTCACAAGTTTCTCACAAAGAATATCCATTTCATGGGTTCCAGTAAAGATTACTCCTGTGATTTAGTCCCTGCTATAAATAGCTTTTGAGGTAGAATTTAATCCCTATTTTTTCTCTCCAAACGTTTTTCAGTGAGAAGCAGAAAATAAAATTATCTTATTTCAGTCCTTTCCTTGAACTTTTTAACAAATTTCAGAATTCATTAAATTCTCATGCTAGCAAAACATATTCTTTGGCTTCTAATTTGTAATTTAATTTTTATGTTATCAGATATCTCTTTTCAATAAAATCATGAGTGAGAAAAAGATACAAACCCAAACAGACTATGCCTTAAATTTGAAGTTGAATGCTTGGGTTTTTTTCATTCTACAGCCATGCTATCAAACACAGATAAACTAGAAATGCCATTTCCAAGCTGACATCATTTACATTTTCTATGAACTATCAAAAAATGTTAAAATGTTTCATACCAACCACTAGATGGCTCAAATACCTCTTTCCATTTTCCATGCTTATGCAATTTAAGGAAATCGTCAAGTTGATATTGTGCATTCTGCTACTTACATGCACTATTTATTGTTGAGCATCATTTCAATGCCATTTTCTAAAAGAGTGTGGTATAGACACTTTGTCAACAGGCAACTCAGAAGGCAAAAATATATTTTTGTGTACTTTTTTATGTAACTGTGATGAATATGCACAATGAAGACTTTTTGGTCTTGTTTAAGTGCTCAAGATAAAAAATAAATTAACCAATGAGAAAGACCCCACCCATCTCACAGGCCTTCTAGAGAAACTCAAATAACTGGTTTATAGGGTCTTTGAAGCAGCAGATGGAAACAGATCCCCAGCGTTCCATGTGTTCTGTTCTCGAGGCATTTCAGGTCAAGTCCACATAAAGCCTTTTTCTCCATCTTTCAAGGGTGCAGCAAGCAGGTGCTGCAGAAATACATCAGCCCAGCCCACCAGTGGCACTGATCTACAAACATAGGCAGGAAAATGCACCATCCCTGGGTAATAAGTGGCCACAGCCACGTTCAGATTACAAGCAGCCATCTTAGACTCACACTCTACAAACACGTGGCTCCCACATCTGGGTCCAGATGTTTTTCGTCAACAACATGCTTATCTGCCACACGCAGTTGAGACCCTGTTACAGACTCCAAATTTATGTTTTATAAACAAAGGAATTAACTTAGGAGTTATGCTCGCAAATGAAAATCTGTTCAATGGGCACTTCTAGAGAGTCAGAGAGTAAAAAAAGACATTAAAAACTCAAAGCAGTCTCAGGGCAGCATCCAGCCAGGTCCTTGCAATTTAAAAGTGAAAATGAACAGTTTTTGCCATAGTTTCCAGGCACTGCTGATTCAGAAACATTCCTTAGCACTGCCCCTCTCATTTGTGCTGACACAATCATTTTTAGACTACTACAGCCAACTGGATGCCAAAAGTGATTCAAATTATTAATATCTAGGGAAAAAGTATTTTTTAAACTGGATTAGTTTCCCAGGCAAGTTCATTTGTGGACCCCCATAAACAAGGCATTAGCAGAAGTAAAAGACTAGAACACAAGTAAAAGCTCTTTAAGCCTATGCTGCTCCCACCAAAATGCCTATCAAACCTACAATGACTTCTCAAACATTACAGAAACCTTCAAAGTTACATATAAATATTTCACTTGAGAGAGAACAACATCTACGGGTCAGTACAAGGTAGATAAAAACATGAGATAACATCACAGCCTCCTTTTGCAGGTCCTTAACCAGTGACGAACATAGGCAAATGCACCATTTCTTCTATCCATACGTATAAATATCTCCCAGGCAGGAGCCAAGAAGATGGTACCATACATATTTCAGTGGTGCCCTGCATCAGGGCAAGGAGGAATGGGCAAAAACTAAAACAGGGGAAGTTCCATCTTAACACAAGGAAGGATTTCTTTGCTCTGAGGGTGGCAAAGCTCTGGAAGAGCTTCCCAGGGAGGCTGTGGAGTCTCCCTTTCTGGAGACATTCCAGACCCACCTGGACACATTCCTGTGTCACTGCTCCAGGTGACTCTGCCTTGGCAGAGGGGTTGGACTGGAGGATCTCCAGAGGTCACTCCAACCCTGACTATTCTGTGATTCTTTGGGACTCTAAGGAGACTGGCAAGATGTAGGCAAAAGAAACCTTTATTTAATTAAAAAGTTGATAGTATTTAGGCAGAAATCAGGGTGTATCCCACCATACTATAAAATAACCAAAACAGGAGGAAAAAGAAGGTTCCCATGTAGTTAGTTAGTGGAAGTCTGAAGAAAAACTATGGAAAAAAGACGAAGTTCAGCACCCTTATGAGAGACCAGTAACTGCTTTTCACTTGCTTACTACTGACAGGAATCAAGAAGTCTTTAATGATATATTAAAAGTGCTTCCAGCAGGGTCTGACCGCCCCTTCCTGAGCTGCCCCAGAGCCCAGCCCACGTCAAGCCAGGCTGCACGAGACACACGTGGGCAGGCGGCCACTGCTCCTCAGAAAACCTAACCAGGAAAACAAGGTTTTACAGTTTATGTTGCATCCTGTGGTCACAGGGTCTCTCAGCCACCTGTTCAAAGCAAAAGAACAGTTTTTGTGTTTAATTCTGCAAATATGTTTATTTCTTTACTGAAATTTAAAAAAAAAAAGGGAAGATGAAGTTTTAACACTATGGTGCCTAATTCTTCCTCCTGACACTGCTCAGTACATAGTAACCGCCTCCCTGGAGAGTTTGTACCACATAAAAACTCCACTTGGGCTCCTGTGCACAAACAGCTCCAGGCCTTTGGGAACTGACAAGCTCTAGAACAGAGATTATACGTGCTCAGGAAGAAGAGGGGAGGGTTCAAATAAGACTTATTTAGATTTGTATAAACATGGGAAAGAGAGCTACCTATCTACATGTTCTGTAAGTTCCCATTACCTGCAAAAAGTACTAAGATACCTGTGTATATTGCAAATTAATCTCCTTGTTTTCTTCAAGTCATTTCACAGTACCTAAAAAATCATTAGGTTTATACAGGATTTTTAAACACAGCTATCTCTAACGTGCTTGCATGACTCTGCTCCTTGAGCAATAATCGCAGTAATCCAAAATTTGTTACTGGGTGTGTGTCTGCATCCCAGCAGCCATGTGAAAGCAATTAATATATAAAAGTCATTATTCCTGTGACAAATATATTCTGTCATTTGTAATATCTTGGTAAATAGCTATAAAGTAATTCCTCATTTTCTTTAAGACCTTTTCAGAGGGTAAATATTGCCAAAATACACCTACTACTTCCAGAAGAAAACCGGTTAATCTTTCTTAATTCATAAGAACTACTTCTTTTTCTTTCCTAGCACAGAGACGTTCTTAATAGAAGTTAAGCAGAAACAAAACAAAACAAATAAAAATCAAATAAACAAAAATTCCACATCATCTACAAATTGTGAGGTTTTTTCCTTTTATGTAGTACCTGCCTCTGAAATTACTACACTGTCTTGGCCATCCTGCTCATCTCTTCTTTAGGAAAGACTGCACATTTGTCCATAACCTTTGCAATTCCTCAGCAGTGCTGCATTTCCACATTCCCTACAGCTTCCCTCTAAATGAAAACTACAGTTTCAACTTCTTGTGAACACAGCTGCCCCACCCAAACACTCCTGTCCCCACATTTTCACTCATGGACTAAATCACACATGGGAAGACCTGTGTGAATAAATTGAAGTGGGAGCCTTGCTGTCCTCCAAGTGGCTTTCCAGCACTATCTGTAAGAAAAAGCTTCTTGACACACATGGAAGGACAGGTACATCAAGACAAGACTACCAGAAATTTACTGAGAGCCACATACAGTAACTAATTCAACAGACATTAACAATTTCAAATCCTCCCGAATAATACACTGTGCCACAACTACTTTGTAGGAGTACTGTCCCATGAAAAGACAAACTGATAAAACAACATCAAATAACTAAAATCCTCCTCACTAATGAGGGAATCTGTGCAGTTTTGCAAACCAGGTATTTCTTTATCCATAAATAAACTTAGGTCCCTTGGCAAAAGGGACTTCTGATCAACTAATGTACCCCCAAGTCTGTCACATAAACAAAACAGCCAAGCAAATATCTAAATTGTGGTCCCTGCTATGGGCAATCTAACTTGTGTACCTTCCACTGAAACTTACAAAATTTCACTTGATGTAAACATCTTCATTTTACACTTGATACAAATATCCTCAAAAATTTAAGTATTTTAACAGAAAACAGTATTTTTCTGAAATGAATCCAGTGAGCAAAGGTATTGTGCAACACACAAAAGATTAAATTCACCTTGACAGACATTTTATAGAGATGATTCATCTAACCAAATTTAATACTCTCCCTACAGATTCCCTGCATGCTGTTAACGATCACAAAGCTTCTAATTTATTTTGTATGATATGTGCCTTTATGAAGAAAACCACCCTCCTGACTCCTAACAGAAAGCCGTATTTGAGACTGGATGCTTTAGAACTAAACCTGTTTATCCAATGTTTGTACAAAAAGAGACAATCTCTCTGGAGGTCATCTAGTCCAACCCTCTGCGCAAGGAAGAGACAACTAGAGCATTCCAAGGATGATGTCCAGTTGGGTTTTGACTGCCTCCGAGGACACAGGGTCCACAAACTCTCTGGGCAACCTTCTCCACTGTTCAGTCACTTTCACAAATAAATGAATACATTTTCATGATGTTAAAAGGAATTTTGTGTTTTGTGCCTGCTGATTTTCCTTCTTTCACTAGGCACCACCAAGAAGACTCTGGCTCTGTCTATTTGTACAGCTGCGTAAGATGCCCCTGAACCTTCCCTTCTTCAGGCTGAACAATTCCAGCTCTCTTGGCCTCCACTCCTTGTATGAGTGATGCTCCAAGCCCTAAAACAGCCTCATGACCCTTCACTGGACTTGCACCAGTATTTCCCCTCTCTATTCTGCTCAGGAGCCCAGAATCCACATGCATCTCACCAAGGCTCAGTAGGGAAGAAAGATTATCCCCCAACTTGGTGGTCACGCTCTGCCTTATGCAGCCCAGGATGCCACTGGCTGCCTTTGCTGGCACATGGTCACCTCATGTACCAGGACCCCCAGAGCCTTTCCTGCAAAGCCGCTTTCCAGCCTCCAGCCCTTGCTGGTGCACTGGGCTGTTCCTCCAGAGATAAAAGACTTGGCCTCTGTCAAACACCATGAGGCTCCTGCGGGCTGTTCAGCTCCCTCTGAATAGCAGCACAACTGTGTCATCTCTTCCAGTTTTTGTACTCTCTGTAACCCTGCTGAAGGCGCACTCTACCCCGTAACACAGGTCATTAACCCAAGGTGCTAAAGAGCACTGGCCCCACTCTCAACTCATGGGGTAAACCACTGGTGGCTGGCCTCCAGCTGGACTTTGTGATGATGTCCTGGTTTTGGCTGAGATAGAGTTCATTTTCTTCTTGGTAGCTGTCACAGTGCTGTGCTTTGGATTTAGGATGGGAACAATGCAAACACACGTCTCAGCCGTAGCTGAGTGGTGCACACTCTAAGTCAAGACTTTTCCATGTCTCAGGGAGGCAGAAGGCTTGGGACAGCTGAGCCAAACTGGTCTAAGGGATATCCCATACCATACAAAGTCATGTCCAGTATATAAACACAGAGGAGCTGGCCAGGAGGGGCCAATCACTGTTCAGAGACTGCTCAGTGGGCGGTGAGCAACTGCATTGTGCAGTGCCTGTTTTTCTTGGGTTTTTCCTTTCTCTCTCTCCTTTTTGTTAAAATCATTATTATTGTTAATATTACCATTAGTATTACTGTGTTTTACTTCATTTCACTTTAAAAAAACTGTTCTGATCTCAGCCCACACGGTTTTATCCTTGTTTCCCCACCTCCATCCCCGATTCTCCTCTCCATCCCAGCAGGGAGAAAGGGAGCAGTGAACAAGTGGCTGTGTGGTACTGAAGCTGCCATCTGGGATTTGACCATGACAGATGCTGATCACCATCCTCTGAGGCTGGGTGAGCCAGTTATCAATCTACCACACTGACCACTTACCTACTCTGTATTTCATCAGTTTGTCTGTGAGCGTATTATGGGAGACAGTGTGGAAAGCCACACTGGAGTAAATTACTGGAGTAAATCCCCTCCACCAAGTTACTCATTGTGTTGCAAACAGCTATCAGGTTGATAAAGCGTTATTTCTCCTTCATAAATTAATAGTGATTACTTCCAGTGACCTGCCTGCCCTGAATGTGCTGGAAATAGTTTCCAGGATAATTTGCTCTGTAACCTTCGCAAGGCAGGAGGTGAAGCTGACTGGCCCATAGTTTCCTGCATCCTCTTTCTTAAGGACAGGAGTGACATTTTCTTTCTTCCAGGCCTCAGGAACCATCCCCCACACCGTGATCCTTCTAGGATGATTGAGAGTAGTCTCACAGTGACAAGAGATGAGCTCCCTCAGCACTCACTGACATATCCTCTCAGGTCCCATGGACTTGTAGATATTTGCTTGTTTAGATGTTCCAAACTTGATCCTCGTCTACTGTGAGCAAGTCTCCCTGGGGCCAGACTTGCCATCTGGTTTCAAGGGTCTTGGAATCCTGAAGGTGAATCCTACCAGTAAAGATCAATGCGAAGAAGGCTAATATTAAGTACCTCAGTGTCTTCCACATCCTTTACCATCTGCCTCATTTAGCAGCAGACTTGTATATTCTTTCATCTTCCTTTTGCTGCTGATATATTTGCAGAAGCTCTCTCGTTGCCCTTCACATCCCTCACCAAATTCAACTCCATGTGGGTTTTAGCTTTCCTTATGCCATCCCTGGATGCTTGGATGATATCTCTGTATTCCTCCAGTCATCTATCCTTGCTTCTGCCTCCTGTACTCTTCCTTTTTATGCCAGAGTTTTGTCAGAAGCATCATGTTCATCCATGCATGATTCCTTTCCTTTTCACCCAACTTCCTTCAAGTCAGGATGAACTTCTTGACCTTGGAGAAAGTTACGCTTGAAAACAAACATATCACATGGACAGAAAAGATTCCTGTAGCCACTTCCTGATTTTGCCAATACACTTGAGGTGAGGTCCAAATATTGATCAGCACAAGCAAATTAAACACTGAGCAGATCTTCTCAACCTCTGCTTTTCTTTGATGAGTAAAGGACTTAGCTTTCCTCTTTCTCATCTAGATATACTGACCTCACAAAAACTATTAGATCTCCTCACAAATGTTTTCAAAGTACAGAAATGAATGCTGGTTCATGTGTACCCACAAACATTACTGAAACATCTTTTTTTGGACTATGACATCTGGACAGTTTATTGAAATGTTTTATTCTCTTTTATATGGCAAGAGATCATCATCATTTACATCCATCATCTTCAAAACATTTTATGAAGTAGAACTACCAGTATGAGACTTTCTGTCCTTGATTCACCATTTTTCCAACCCTTTCCAGCAATGATAGGAATCCCACTGAGTTGACAAGTAGCCCCATTATTTCCCTGTCAGTTTCTCACTGCTGGAGAATCACTAGTGTTGGAAAAAAGCCCTACTATCATTAATTACACAGCTGCTCTACCTCAGGCACTCCACAGAAAATGGGAGTGGACAAGCTGAATATACTAAGGCATGAATGACTACAAAGAGATTCAAATACACAGAAACAGACCAGCAAAAACCGAAGGAAAATAATCACAAAAATTTAATGACAAAACTCTCTATGGTTGTTCCCTCGAATCTTAAGCCACATCATGCCAGGCAGCAACAAGAACCCAGCTGAATCTGGAACTCTGCTTAATGGAAAAATTTAAAGGTTAATTTTTAACCAAGTCCCCTAAGAATGCTGTTGGTGCTTTCATGTTGTTCTTTCCAGCTGAGTAACTCTTGAACCTGTTAGCTGCCTTCAAATGAGTTTTAGAGAAAGCAAGACTTCTTGAAGATGAAAAACTGGAGGAGTGTCACTGAAAATGCCTGTTGGGTAGAAAAAGGAGCCCCCAAACCAAGGCCGACTTTCAGAAAGCACACAGAGCTTAATTACTCTCTCCTCTTTGAGAAAAGATAGCCCATTAGTACAGCTTTAAATCAGGCATGTGCTTTTCCTGCTCAGAGATGCCGCAGGAAACAAGATATCATTCAGGATGCTTCACTAGGAAAACTACAGGAATTTCAGTTTGCATGTGCTTAAGTGGGAGAAAGAAGGACAGGAGGTGTAAAAGGACAACAGACACCAGCTCGTCATTGCCCAGGCTTCATTAGCTCCAGCATAAAAACAGTTTGTTCTGTAAACTGCAAACTGAACAAAATCCCACATTTGGAACAGAATTCTGACTATCAGCTTTAGAAAAAAACCTCACAGGTTGCTTTGATTTTTACTTTATTTTTACACTAATCAGTAACATCTTAAAATTGAAAATGTTATCAGATAGCACACTTTGGAGCATGTATTTTATGAATTCTTATAAATTTATCAAAGACTGAAACAAGAATGTGTCAAATTTTTAAAGGCTTGTCTTCAGTACTGAAATGCAAGATCATTGATTAATGGTTGCTCATTAGGGATCAATCAATTATTACCGAAAATGATTGTCCAATTAAGGCTGTAGTTGGTTAAGTAGTGATGGCTAATTGGTGTTCTAATTGGTGATTTGCTGTTTTATTTGTTAGAATGTACAAATACTTAAAATGGGATACAAGAGCCAAGGCAGCAGGCCCACATGACAGGCAGCTGGGGGAGCAGACTGAATGGCCAGCAGCCAAGAGCAGAGCAAAGCAGCTGGGCAGCCCACCAACCATCCCCACAGAGCATTTCAATTCCATCAAATCATCATTTCTTAACAGAAAACTGTACCTCAGTAAATTTTCAGCCCACTCTGTGACTATATAGACCAGTGACTTTAAGAGCCATCAGTTTCTGAAGGCAAAAGAAACCAAGAAAAAAACCACAAACAAGTCAAATGACAGGACACTTCTTTTGCCCTCTCCGTCTCTGCTTACTCTGCACTGCAGCTCGTTCCTCATCTGATCCAGAGCTCAGATTGCTTTCCTCCCTCACTAATCCCTCTTCTTACCCTGCATCACTGCTGCTCTACCTGATTTTACTTAATTACTTCTGTCAACAGTTTAATTTCTGAAAAATTAACTCTAATAAAATGGAAACACCAGACGGAAACACCACAACGGTTCTGGATCACGAACTGAAACAGTTTTAAATCCACTGGTTTCTTCACTTCTGACTACTACCTCACCTTACTAGGTAAGAAACCGCACAAAGTTGGTAGCTTTAAAATCTTTCCCTCTGGGGCAGGTTATTCCTAAACTCAGCTGACTGAAGGAGGAGGGATGAGAGGGCAAGAAGAGGGCAAATTAACCAACGCCATCACATAGGGATTTTCTCCTCCTCTCTTAATTCAATGTCCTTTTGCAAGGCTCTAGAGAGCTCTTATTTAAAGCCACCTTGCTAAGCTGAGCTCCACAAATTAATTTTACGTTATAATTGCTGCTCCTCAGTGCAAGTGGACACTCCCTTAGTCTTGCAAGAGTCAGCAGAATCCCTTTCTGACCTGTCTACACGGTAGGTGTAGATTCACCCTCCCTCCTGTCTGACTCCTCTGCAAACCATTCTTGGATATGCTTTTATCATTTATCTGAAATTTCATTCTGCTGTTCTGCGTTAGAGAGGAGGATGACTGAATTCTAGTAAAATGTCATGTTGAACTATACTTATCTTTTATATAATACCATCCTTTCCAGTACAGGCTTCTATATTGTTCTTTATTAAACCAAATACTGTTTGGGCTTCTAACTTTTTCTTCGTACTCTACTTTTTCTGATACTCAAGTCAGTCTCCTGAAGACCATGAGCTATGAGATGGTGGATACACACTTTCAAATACTATTTAAAAATATCAACATGCCATATGAAACAACATTTGCTATCATAATTCTCAAAAATATTTTTCTGTACTTTAAATTTGTACCATTCAGCATACAAAATTTATCTTCTCTTTAGAATATAAATATTCGCTTTCACTTCCAATCATTAAAATCATTAAATCATAATTCCAGCCCCACATTTACCAACTTTTCCACGACACTAATATACACCAAATTACATTTATTTCCCTAGATAAAAAATGTGGAGTTCTTCTTTCCCATCATTTCTGAATATGTGATTACAGTGTAATCTGAATCTCTCTATCTTATTTAAAGTAACATCTAAAAAAAAAAAAAATACTTTACAGCTTTCTTACACTTTCTTTACATGTCCAGTTGTCTATCATTATGCAATTTCAGGACCATTTCTTTACTGCAGGTATCAAAGAAGAAGTAAATCACACATGGGAAGATTATGGGAATTAAGGGTATCCAAGTACTGCTCTGCTAGAAAGAACTCCCAACATAAAATATAAAAAATTTACTCCTTGGGAGATAAACCATAGCCATAGAAAGACTGCTCTGATAGACAGGGAACATGGCAGCTGGCAAGCCTAAAAAGGTCTCTTCATGATCAACATCAGAGCAAAGAAGAGAATACAAATTCATTTTCTGGAAGGTCCAATTTGTCCTTGATGTCTTGCAGACATATTTAAGATAAGAAGTTTAGTGCTACTTCTCTCTTTTTAATATATTTTCAATATTATTTGATCCCATTCTTAAAATCAAACGTTCACTGTAGGAGTGCTTTAGGCAGTCCTGGCCATATTTAATTGTTTAATATAGCAATTACATATCTAGTTCTACTATATTCTACTCCTCAGTTTCTCTTAATAATTCATTATGTCACTCAAGCACTTTTAAAACTGTTTAGTACCTTTACGACATATCTGAACTCCAACAAACATTTTTCAGGCCTAAAATTCAGATCCTTTTCAGTAAACAAAAAGAAACCTCAGGCTAACAATCTGTTTCAGTCCTATCTCATTTACCTGAATTTAAGTGAAGGGTGAGCTTCTGTACCAAGGATTTTGCCTAACCTGGTTTTATGAGGTCTATGACTTTCTCACATACAGCCTACCCTGCCCTTCATTCTCTGTTTCTAGAAGCCAAATCTACCAAAGTGCCTCAGGAGAAAATGAATGCTGTTGAATTTCACTGGGTTTGATAGCCCAGACCAATGAATTGTTTTTCATCTCACACTTGACTGACACAGCACAGACACAGGAAACTTTGTTCCACTTAAGACAGAGTAATCTCTTGAGGACATGACAGATTATTTGGGACATTTTCCCCAATAACTACTAAACTGTTGACCACCTTCTTTTCACAGCCAGAGCAATGAGTCACCATGGAACAAATCAGTGCTTCAAGACACTGCTCCAATACCTCAGTGATTCCCTGTGTTCTGGACATGTAACGAAGTCCTACCCCTGGCACCAAAACATCTCAATACACACACATCTCCCAGTTTGTATGTACAGGCTGCAAGACAAAGAATACACAACCAGAATTCCAGAGGAAGATAAAAAAAAAAAAAAATCAAGGTTCACAGAGGTTCGTTGACAGGGAACATAGAAAGATGTCACAGGAATTAGGAGTTACATATCTAGCAAAACACTTGAATTAGCAAAACCATTGAACAATAGCATTTAAAAATATTCCAAAAATTAGTTGTGTTCCTTTAGAGCCATTTTCACTTTGTACTGTCCAATCAGCATTTAATATTTACTCTCAGTTCAAGACAAGTTGCCTTCTTGTGACAGTGACAGCACACATTTGGGTTTGTCTTGAACTCACAAGGGACATTCATCATCTGTTTGCTTCATTTTGCTATTTAAAGGAAGCCCAAGTCAGGAAAAAATCACCAGCAAGCAGCACCTCTGGGTTCTCTCTCTCTATTAAATACAGTATTACAGCCATGGTAAACCAGGTGAGACTCTCAAGGAATCTGTCTGGCAACATGCACAGGGAAGAAAAGAAAGTTCAGGAGAGAAAAAGGCTGACGCTCCTCTGAATCTCACTCATCCCGAGTGAAATGGAAGTGCCTTCAAATACAAGCTTTTCTTACATGTTTCAGACAGAGGGCTCTGTTTGCCCAGAGTCTGAGATCAAAACCAGAATTGAGACAGGATTATAATATGTTCCATTATAAACTAAATGGATGATTTCATTTAAATTACTGTATTTTTACAGATTTCAGGGGGAGAGAAGAGATGAAGGCTACTGAAATTCTTGAATTCTTCTATAGTTTCACAGAGTAATTCTGCTCCAGACAACATCCAGTGATTGAACTGAATCAGAAAATCATCCTTCCTGTCCAAAGGGTAAAGACACTGTCACTAAATGGAAACACAACTCCCAGTGGTGATCCTGGAGGGAGGGGACAGGCTATCGTACAATTCAGAAGTAACACTGAACTTTTAGAATGCTGCTGTTGCATTTATACGTAAGTGTTACTTCATTCCCTTTTCTATCATTATTTTAAGCCTTCCCCTCCCAAGAATACCCTCCCAACCTCCAGTGATTTGTGGTTCAAAGGTTTCTTAAGCCAGAAAAAATGTCTTTGTATTTAATTGCTTTTAATGGATTTGTCTTCCCTGAATTTGTTCAGCTGCTTTTTGAAACAATTAAAACGCTGTGAGTCTGCAGCATTCAGCAAAGCTAATGCAACTTTCCATACAACCAGTGATATAAAACCTGGAAGATGCAGTGAGCATGAATTTCCTGCAGCAGTTGACAACAGCACAGAAAATATGGAAAATATCAGCAGCACTAGCCTTGTAGAAAGACATTCCCTCTTCTCTGACACCCCTATGGGTTTTCATCCCTTAGCTTTAATGAAAATATTTCAGAATGATAATCAGCTTATGATCTTTTTTCCCTTCTAAACTGCCGATGTGACTGAAACCCATCTCCCCTTCCACACTGTTTACCAAGATTGGAATGAGATTTTTCAGCTTGTTTTCAGAAAAAGTTCACAAAGTTCTGATTACATCATTAAGCTCCCTGGAAATGGATCTGTGCCTGATCCCAATAATCAAGAGTCCAATAGGTAAAAAAATGAAACAGAACCCAATATTCTTTGGGAGGAAAGCAAAAGAAGACCTGAAGTATTTTTAGAAAACATGTTAAACAGCATCACTGTAGTTATGTTGTCTGCTAATACAGCTTTATTGTTGTTTTTCTGATGACCCTGAGAATTCTGAAAAAAAAATGGTAAAAATCAATGCTTCAGTAAAAAAACCTACTAAATAAAACCTAATCCAAAAAGAAAGACTGAGTGAAAAAAAAGAAAAATAGCTACATTTATTTCAGAGCACAGTCATGTTCAAAGACTAATCTAAAACCATTTTAAATTGTTTGCCTGTTCTTCAAAGCATGAACTTATTTGCCTCACGCAGGCTACTCACAGACTCTTTAAGAAGACCCCAAAGCTCTTTGTCTCCCAGTCTTCCCACCTGCTGCCTTCTGCATCTATTTGCACTAGATCCACTCACACTTCCACCACTCCTCTCCCACCCACACCCACCACATGGAAGAGGCTGAATCTGCATCCCTCGGAAAAGGAGCAAAGGATGCAGCTCAATACTTTAATTAGGTATATGCTTGAAAGAGTATTTAAAAAACTAGAACTGAGATGTCAGTTCTGAAGAGAACAAATTCAAAAATGTGAAATTTGCAAAATAAAGCAACTCTTTGTTTCTAAAACTCAGCAAGTATTTCCTCTTTTTAAAGAATGGACCTTAAAAAGTAAAAGCTTCATTTCTGAAGAAAAGCCATTCGTTAATGAGACACTGTATGTACTTATAGATCAAACAGGAATCTACAAACTAGAAATATGAAAACCAGGGCGATGTGTTTTGTTTTAACCTTTTCCATGCAAGGAACACGCAATCATATCGAGTACCAAGTCACTCTGACATTAGTGTGGCTTCTGCAAACAGCAGGCTTTCGAAAAAGCATCACATGCATTTCCAAAATAATTGTTTATATTTCAAGAAAGAAACATTTGGTCATTCGACATTATCAACATCCAAGTATTTCTCCTGCCTGCCTGATATGTGTCCCCTGCTCGAGTCAGAACGTTCTACTCAACTGAAAACACCTCTCTCCAAGCATTCCGAATTGATGAGTTTCTCCACTGCCACACTTCAGCACATCTAATATTTCAGCATCCTGAATCCTCATCCCAGGGACTGAAGGGAAGCATGCTATTAATCTAAATACTAGCACATCAATGATGACGGTTTTTATTCTGCACAAAGGAAACTTCTGCAGCAAGAGAATTCAACATGAATAAAAAGCTTTTCTGAAGAGACTTTTCCATCAATCCTGATGATACTTGTGTTATTTCCACTCAGAATATTTGGGGTTCTAGACAGAGATCACACATACAGAGGGACAAGAGGAGCACTCCTGCTGAATTTCCAGGGTGAAGCCCCCATTAGAAAACGTAATGAACATTGTCTGGAAAAAAATGCCATTTGCAGGGTGAGGGGAGAATGCTACCTCTGAGATTCTGTCTTGTCTCCTCCTTCTCCTGACCCTAGCAAATCTCTCCCCAAAGCACATTCATTATTTCCTCTTTTACCATTCACAGTATATTACAGATTTGTCAGAGTTCTGAGTTTAAAAATCCATTGATTAAAAGGGATGAGGAGCTTAATGAATGAATGCACACTAAAAAAAAAAAAAAGTCAGAACTGCAGACATTGAAATAATATCTTTTTTCTAATTTAGGGCAAATGCAAACTATTTCTAACAACAGAGCAACACATGTACTCCCTAGAAAGATCTAAAGCTTGTCAGGACCCTAACAGGTGCATGGGTTTTGTGTGCAGAGGGGGATTCCTTTGTTTTGTGTGATGACAATTAATTGAAAGAGACATTAAAAAAAGCTAATTTATCAAATTTATCATGAGGCCAAAGACAACATGTCAAAATTTATTAATTAAATTTGCCAGTCTTTTTCTTTGTAAAGTTTTACACCTCGCCTTGATTCCTTTCAAGGAAAGGGAAGACACCCTCCTGTCATAATTTCATTATATAATTCATCTACTAAGACTTAATTATTAGATCCTTGTACAGTTTTCCTGTACACAAAATTGGACATGCTGCATTATTTGTCTGCATTAACAACAGTAAAAAGCAGTATCATGTTTTGATGGGACTACTTAAAAATTCTCTGTGTTTTAGCTGATAGAGGGACCAAATTTCAGGCAGACACATACGCACACCTCCCTCAGAATACACAAAACCCCAACCTATAACTCTTAAGATTTATTACTCCTTAAGAAATATCTGGATAAAGGCATGGTCTTTTCTAAATTAGAAATCAGTTGTGCTTTGTTCTAATTAAACAGCATGAAATAACAACACCTTTTCTTCTTAATCTTTCTTGCTGGCATTAATTTAAATAATATATTTTTTAGAAAAAAGTATTTCTTTCAACTTGTCTGCTTTATTGACTTTCACAAAATTACATTTATTTTTAGCATGTAATATTAAAACATCTTTTTCTGAAACCCAAATAAGTTATTAATTTGCTCTGGTTTTTGTGCGTTTTATAGACAACCAAGTGTTACTGCCAACATAATCTCATTACCTTTCCAGCATCCCAGAGTTTCCCTTTATTTATTAATAAATTTCTCTGAAGTATTTTGAAGGCATACACCTAATTCTTTTACCCTTAAGAGAACGAATCCCAGTCTTGATAAACACAGTTTTCATTTAAAAATCCCAATTTTTTCACGTCACAGATTAATCACACTAACTGATCACACCTATGGGATGCTGAAATAACCCCATTTACCGTGTTACCAAAGCTACCAAGCACTTCAATAGAGAAAAGAGATTATATGATGCACAATTCACAAACTTAGCCCTTCATTTAGCAGTCTTCATACTCCAAATTTCTCTTGGGTCTTGCTCTTTCCACAACTTTTCTATCTTTTCCGCTATCTTCTTACACGCAATTTTGACCCGCTGTGACATACTAAAGGGACAAGCTCAAGATCTAAACATATTAATAACCTTTAAAAATCTGTTATTATGCTGATGCTATAGCTGCAGTTTATTTTTCCTACTCTTTTTTCTTTCGCCAGTGTATCTCAGGATCAAAGTGAAGCTTTCACCAGAACTGCTCTCATCCACTGCACCCTCAAACCCTAATCACTATGGAAAACACGCTCTCTTGTATTTTCACCAGCATTTCGGCAGAAGACTTTGTGCGCTTGCTAGATCCTTTTTTACTGTAAACCCCTTTATTTTTGTGACAGAAAATTGTTATCACCATCTGCAGTAACAGCTACATACATTAAAAAATCTTTGTTATTTAATTAGTAAGACTGGCGTTCCAGTTATCTTAACTCGCTCCTCCCCTTGCCCTGGGCTCTCCAGCAAGGTCAGGGCATAAAGCCCATTTTTACCAGCTGAAGCCCTGCTACTGTTATTCCCTCCACTCTAAACATCCTGCATTTTTATTATCTATTTATCTAGCTCCTTGAGTGATCCTCAGTGCTTCACACTCTACCTTCTTATTCCTTCCTCAAAACAGAAGCCATCCAGGCCCTTTGATGGAGAATGATACTGTGCTTCTCACCTGAACAGTTTTCCTTGGATTTCTTTCTGCTTTTTTTTTTTTTTTTAAATCTCTCCCACCATGCCTGGTGAATTTATGACACAGAGGTTGCTGTTGGGAAGAAAGCTGGCAAAAGTCTCAGTTCAGATCTCCCACAATCCACTCTGGTATTATTCTATATATACCTTCCTCCCTTCTACCCATATGCTCTTGAAGTTTGGGGTTTCTTTTCTCATTTTCTTTTCATTCTAATTCTCAGCAAGGCCAGAATTTTCCTTCCCGCACACCCTGCCATTCCTCCTTGTAGACACATTTTCCTCTTCCTCATATTATTTGTTCAATCTCACTTGGCCTTAAAGATTTTTCTCTCCTCAACCTTCCCCCTCCCCTTTTCTTCTTTTCTTTTTCTGGACATGATCACTTCCCATCCTGTATTATCACACAGTATCAGACTCAGACTATTTCCAGACTGCTTTCTACAACAGCCTCCTGAAAATGCTTAGCCCCATTAAATCCCATAAAAATGCTTTTTATCTCCATTATGATGGCCCACTCTCATCAGTATCTAAAAATTAGGACAAACATGTCTCTGTCTTTCATTTGCTGTTCCGTAACACATAATATCATCATGCTTGTCTCCCCTTCTCAGTCTACAGTAGAGGGCTTGAAAGTATTATTTTTGAGTTGTTATTTTATACCTTCTCAGAACATAACCAGAATGTCTTCATCAAAATCCTTCAAGTGAAAAGGACTGAAATCCAAAAACTTGTTTTAGTCAAAAGTGAGGGGTGGTACAGAATCCCATGTGCTTCACTGACAATGATTAGATTGTCAGGCAGAAGTAAAGAGCATGTAGAAGGTATTATTAATATCTCCATGCTTCACAGAGCCACTGAATATTTATTTAATTCCTGGTTTTATTTTTCACTTTCTGATTCTCCATTTCCTCTTTCTATTTATTCTATTCCTACTCTATCATTTTGATTTGCAAATACATCCTGAATTGCAGGCTTTTACTGTACCCATCTTTAGGTCACTGCTGCATCTCCCAGTCCCTTTCGCAATGTCTTCATCTCAGCAAACTTCACTTTCAGTGAGAATTTTTGAAACTTGCTTTCCTGATCAATTCTTCTTAATATGTCTCTTATTAAGTGTCCTCTGATCAAAGGGATTGTTTCTTTTTGCTTTTTCTGTAGGTACCCTGTGTTGCTACAGGGCAATAATTTATATTAAAGGCTTTTTGTGTCATTTTACAATGTTGTTCTCTGAGGACCCTTAAGGGGAAATTTATCTCTTTATATGGAATATCTGTTCTCTTAAAAAAAAAGTTTCAAAAACCTAAGGGCTTGAATAAAAACCAGCATTCACTAATCATCCTACTTCTCCAACTTTTGTTGCAGAAGGGTGTCTGCTCCAGCAATTCCTACTGATCCTATACCACTGCACTGTTTCAATTAATCCAAGCATTTCTATCTAATTAAAAAATAATGATATTTTTGATGAATTCTGTTCGAAAGACAACTTGGTTTTTTGAGTTTACTGCAGAAAATAAAACAGTTGTGAGTCAATGAAGTGGAAAATTGCTGTCTTATAACAGATCTCCAAGGTGCAAAATGTTCTCTTATTTGCTGTTATCAGAATGTCTAGTAATTGCTTTTTGTCCAACTGTTTATAAAGGCAGAAACAGACTTACAGTCTGGAGAAAAAGAGACAGCAAAACATACAAAATTAAAGAATTAATTTTTAAATTATTTTCCTACTTTATAGCATTAAGAAAAGATACCAAAAAAAGGCATTTCCCTAAACAAAACAATAAAAAAGCTGAATAAAACAATTTAAACAAGCAACAGGTCACATTTGAAAACTAACACCCATGGTCTTTAGTTACTTTAGCTCTTTGGAACAAAAAAGCCTTGCTACTAATTACAAGACTTTTAGCCAGAAGCTTGAGAAATTTCTATATTGCTCTAATTATAGAGCAGCATTTTAAAATATTACCTGGCACTCAAACAGACTTCAGATCAACATAAAAAGGAGTGTTATAAAATTGCTTTCAGCAACAAACCAACAACTCAGCACGGATTAAGATCACATCCCTCTTCCATGACTAGCACCCACATACACAAATGAATTTCCCCTTGGCATTTGGCTTTCTGAAGAATATTTCAGGTGGGGTGATTTTCTTTGGGGGTTTTTGTTTGGATTCTGGTTTATTTTTTGGAGTTTTTTGCAATATCTCTATATGGTTTTGGACTCCCTCTGTTTTATAAAGACTACCTGAGAAAAGTGAGAGGAAATTTACCTATTAGTATACATATAGCCAAAATTTTATTTTCAAGAATAATTTAAGAGACAAAAATGAAAAAAGGTAAAAACTTAGACAGTAACTGTACTGTCCAGTAAACACAGGCAGGGATTACCAAATAGGTGCTTTCCAAAATTAAACTAATACTTTGCTGCAAATTTATAGGATTTATTTCCCCCTCTTCAATTTCTCTATGATTTTTTAACTAGACCATTCAGTGTTCTACAGTATAGCCTTGCAACTGTAAATTCAGTTTGCACTCAGATGTTCTTAAAATCAACTGTAACACAGAAGCAGGTCTTTTAAACCCCTTCTTGGGGTTTACTAAAACTCTTCGATGTTTTCACCTTGTCCACATAAATGAAATCGTTATTAAAAAGAAAGGTGATTAAGGCCATTTTCATAACATGATAATGAGTGCCTGACAGATTTACTTTACTTCTAGGCAACTTTCCAGCAAAAGTCAACAGCTAACAAGCATTCTATATCTGAATTCATGTTGGAGGATATAACTCACTAATTAAGTGTTCCTCAAACATTTCAAGGAACGTTCAGACTTTCTAACAGATCCACTCCAAGCACTGTTCGACAGAGAGATACTACAGTTGAGTGGAGCTGAATATATTGAGGTTTCTTTTCTTTCTCAGGCACCCTCCATCTAAGTTCCAGCATTCCATTTCACAGTAAAGAGTCTTCCTTGATAAAGAAATAACTTATTTTCACAGTAACATCCACTGTTTTAAGATGTATTTCTAAATGCTGTGCCTTGGCAATCCTTCAGTTTTTTCACACATAAATAGAAATGTTTAACCACCTGCATACCCTCTGTTACTCTGATAAAACACAATTTCTTATTGTGAAAACTTAAGCCAGCAGGATGCTACTCTGATGAATTAACACAGAATAATGGACTTCAGCAGTGCTCTTCTCATGTTCCTTATAATTTGTCCACAATCCCCTGGATTTTACCATGTCTGGAAAGCTTCACATTAATTCCCAAGGCAGAGGACATCCCCAAGAGATGCTCATTGCAACACTTCAGAGAATCAGCATAAAGGAGTTTGCTGCTCCCTAAAACAGCTCTACCAAAAGGTTTTATTTATTCAAACTCTATGTTGCTACAACTGCAGGCACACAATTTTTAACTGACAACATGTGAACATTCACCTACCTGCAAAGACTACAAACATTCTTTAATCAAGATTATCAAACCACACTAATCTAAATACTGGACAACCAAGCTCTTCTCTCAGGAGCTCTCCCAGGAATCACCCTAGTGAGCACTGACACCTCTTAGAGCCTCTAATCTGTGGGAGAAGGTTTCTAGGTCTCGCCTGCCCTGGACAATGATGTCAGTGCTGCAGATCCAGATGTTTTATACACTTACACTCAATACACTCATGTAGTGGCATTTCTGTAGGTCAACCCTACCCAAACCCAGGTATTATATAAGAGTTCAGTATGATCAAGTCCATTATAATACAACCATGAGATGATTAAAATAACTTCCTACAGGTGCCAGATATCTGCCATCATCTTTGGATAAAATCAGGAATATCCTACTCCTTGCTGAGCTTCTAATCCTGCCTCCTCAGAATATGTCAAAACTGATAATCATGGCAGACATTTACACTTGATATCTTTATTTTCCCAGGAGCATCAACATCTACAAACTGCAGTTCTAGCTGTTGTCTCCCTCTCCTGAACTGCCCTTTGTATCCGTTCATCCCCCACAGTCCTCCTCACCTCCCCCAAAATGTTGACACAGGGGAGTTTTAAAAAGAAATCAGAATGAAGTACATTGCACAGAAGGGAGATTTATTTTAGCATAGGCACATAAGAAGAAACACTGAGAGAACTACTTGAATGCAAGAATGAAAGTTAGACTGGCTTTTATCCAAGTTGAGATATTTACTTCACAGCACTTCAGGTCAAATAATTTCTTTTAAAATGCAGGGTTAAGGTACCACAGTGCCTTTGTAGTCAAAAATTGCAAAAACTCAGTTATTTTGCAGGACATTTTACATTGATCTGTGAGTACCCAAAGATTACAGCAAAAAATGGTCTATTTAGGAATGTGTGGCATAATGGAACCGAACACCTTCAAAACTATCCATACAGGTATTTCTTTGAAAGGAAATAATCTCATCACCACAGAGGGAGTATTGATCTGCTAAATGGCAAAATACAGCATCTTCCTAACCTTTCACCTTCACTCCTCTCACTAGAGTATATATCCAGAATATATTTTCTAAAGAGTTTTTTCCTTCTCTTTTTGTTCCATAGGATCAGCACAATGCTTACAGTATTTAGCAACAAAACAACCCATGCATCAAATTCTGACAGAAAACAACCTGGTCGTTTCAGACCAGACCATCAGAAAAATCTATGAAAATTCAGACCATCAGAAAAATCTATGAGGGAAGAAAAAAAAGTAAAATGCTTTTTTCATTAAAGGAAATACAGACTGAATATCATTAAATGAACAATGCTTGAAAATAATGCTTAATTACCAACCCCATGCAACTCTTAAAATCCAAAGTAGCAAAGAGTAAAAATACTTTCTAAAAGGAGGCCAAAGTACACCAAAAGCAATCTGAAATCTCTCACAATTCTTCTGTAAGTTCTCTCTTTAAAAAACAAAGCACATAGAGGATACTTATCTCAACCACGTAAAATTGCACTGCACAACAGTTTGTAATTTCAGATACACTGCCCAAGTTTGTAAGGCTGTTCCTGTCTGACTTCAGACCTGCCTTATATAATAACCTTCATGTGATTCAGCACTCTCCAGTTTCCCAGATCTCTCACACAGTTCCCCTCACAGCTCACAAATACCACCCTTCCTTCACACCCTTCTCTCTCTTCCTTTCTTTACCATCACAAATTCCAACAACTGATGACATCCAGCCCTGTAAGAACTAAAGAAAAATTAAACAATAAAAAAACCCTTTAACAAAATATCCACAACAGTAAAACAAGGAAATATGACTGAGTTTTTTGCCATCTGTATCTCTTGGGGGGGGATCACAAAGTACAACAAAACAGCATAAAAGTTTGGCCAAAAATACACCATAAACTTACTATTCTTGACTAAATGGTTTCTTACAGATAATAAGGCATTAAGGATGACAAGAAACAATAAATCCTCTCAGTTGGAGGGAGGAGGGGAAGATTGTTCTCTAGACCCAATCCAGGAAGCTTTCCACTGCCAACTCCAGAACAGCTTCATCATCCATTAAAAAGATGAAATATGATTCACCTGTGATTTTTACCACTTTCAGTAAAAAAAGTTATTAGCTGAAAAATGGGTTTGGACTCTTTCAGGCTCTTTTCCATGAATATCAAAATTAATAAAATCTCCTAAGATTACAGGAAAATAATCACTTTGGACTACACATTTTTAAGGAAGCTCACACTGAGATCCTTCCCAGGGGAAGCCAGCCTGGAGAAAAATTACTGGGTTTTGGTTTCTTGTTGTTGTTGAGTTGGATTTTCAATTTGTAGAAGACAAAATGCTATTTTGTCAGCTGCAAAGAATGCTCTCATGTTTGCAACTGGAACTATTTGAAATAATCTCTGCCTGGTAAAATTCTGGAGATATATAAAAGAAACAGGTGTGTTAATATATCACACATTGTACGGAAACAGAAATTTTATTGCCATCCATGCTCTTGAGATGAATCTGCAGAACAGTGAGAGTTTACATTTAACTGCAGATAATATTCTGAGTCCCACTGAAAACAACCTACACCTATAGAAATACATATAATCATTTACATTTCACCCTGAACTCTCTGAAAATGCAGGGGAAATAACTTCGTAATCACCTACCACTTATTTTAATAATGAGCCATTGGAATAAAAACCAGAAAAAATAATTCCAGTCATAAACTATTCTGAAATGCTTAATGTGAAAGAGTACAAACAACAGAAACTATTACAATGGATTTTTAATTAATTGATTGATTTCAAGACTCATTTACAACAATCTTTAAAGAAGCTCTCCAAGAGCATGAAAGAAGAACAGATTAATGTTTCTACTGTTGTAATTTTCAAACTGCAGCGGTTACTTCTGGAAAAACTCCTTCAACTCCAAAATGGCTCAGTGAAAAATGGCACTTGCACAACTTCTGCTGGAGCAGGAGTTTTGCAAGACAATACCAAAAATTTCCCCAGGATCCTCCAACTGGAACTCTCCTTTATCTGCTATAAAACACTTATTCCAGTCAACTCATCTAACCTTAATTTAGCCTTTCTCCCCAACCTGTGCCCAAAAGACAGAAGCTGCCATAGCATTTTTAAGAACATTCTTACAGCCCCTATAAATGCAAAGAACACACAAAATGTTGTTTCTCTAATGCCATCTATACCTCATACCAACACCTCTTCATGAGCCCTCCCTATCTGAAATATGTATTTATCCACACTTTTAAGGAAAGTAAGTATCTAATGTTACGTTCTTCCCTGCACCTCTCTATCAGAAGCTTCAAATTATCTCATGTGACAGTATAGCAATGCTGACTATTTCTAATAATGCCATAAGAATATTTTAAATTTTATTCATCTAAAGTCATGATACCTCTACTTACAGACACAATACCTCCACTTGCAGACAAGACAGCTACACTAACAGGATCTGTTCCTATCTGACGTAAGAATGTTATTTAAAATACTGAGAAGGACTTTAAACAATTTGGTGTCTGTGCAAACAAAAAGCAACCTGAGCATGTTTTTCCTATTCCCTGTCCAATGTCTGCGCAGCAGCTTTCAAGTGGTTCTGACTCTCGCCATACGCACACACATCCAGTATCTATGCTGCATAAAAAACCCTGAATAGATAATGATGGTAAAAAAAAAAAAAATTAAACTTGTCAGCTTAATTGAGCTGCATTTTCAACACATGATGTGAAGATTTATTTCCACTGAAATTTATAATGAATTGTACATACAGACGAACATTTACATTAAGACTCCGTTAACATGCCAAAAAGTAACTGCAGTTAGATACTCCAAACTTATATCGAACATAATCTACTTTAAATATCAGAACATTTACAGCAACACATTTAAAAAANGCCAATCAAAAAAAAAAATAAAAAAAAAAAAAAAAAAAAAAAAAAAAAAAAAAAACAACCGAAGAAAATAAAAGAAGCATATACAGACCTTCCAGTAGTCAGATTGTAAACTGTAGTACCTCTGGTATGCAGATAATGCTGTAGGAAAGAAAAACGAATATTCAATTTGTTTTGTTTCATTTTCTTTGAAGAAAAAGATAGAAATCCTTAAGAGTCAGAATACACAACATTAAAATGATAAATGGTTTAATAACAGTAACACTGCCATGATAAGTACACTGTTGTGGGCAATGCATTCCTTAAGATTATAATTTTGTTTTATGAAATGTCAACCCAAAAGTATATTTATTATTAATCTCACAAATGTAAATCAAGTAATATTTTAAAGAAAACCTATAACAAAGAAATAATTTGAAATTTTGGGATTTTCATCCTGGACAAAGCTGTTGTAAGATTTAAAAATTTAATCATGTAGCTCATTTACCACACTCCCTCATGCCCTGTAATTTTTGAGGAACCGGTGAGGAGGGACATACAAAGAGAAATCAATTTCACATGGCCTTTCATTCTGAGAAACAAAAGCAAGCAGAAAAAAATAAAAGCTTGCATTTTATTCAACAGCCACGGCCAAAACTAACCTGAAGATCAGCGCTAAGAACAGTTCTCTTCAGTAGAATATTAGCTCTACTTAGCAACCAATTTCTCAGATTACTATTCCTGCATCCCTGTTCCTCACTAGAAAGTCTGGTTGATGCATCCTGCCCTTGGGCTAACAAGGCCACCTCGGACTAGAACACGAACAGCCTTTGCTTTTTTCTAAGAACACTGCACTAGGAACCATCAAAAATGAAGCATTTTAATCAAAGATTCACTGCAGTAAAACCAAGATACTGATTTCTCAACTCTTGCTCCCTAAGATTTAAGAATGGAAAACACACAATGTGTGGAAACCAAACAACAAAAGACAACTCCTGCTTTGAGAAGCCATAAGTTCTAAATAGACTAAGACATAAGAACAAGGTGTACTTTATGCACAGGTTCATTTCCTGCAAGCACCATGGATAAATGATGTCCGTAAATGTTATCACCCTTCGATATTCATTTTGCATATACATTTTTGTAGCTTGACAAAAGTTCTTGTGTTTCAGTGAAATAAAAACAATATACACATAACGATAAAGACATAGAGCCCTTGCACTCATTTGTCTATGGAAACTCACAACCTTTATTTGCAAACTGGCACATGCTGATCCAAGCCCATGAGGTGCCCTTCCCCACTAAAATACTTGTGGAAGCCAATTTCTAATTTTCATGCTCTAAACTGTGATTTATTTAGATGTCCAGATTAGAAAAATAGAAGAATACTCACTGACCGTACATTATTAACATGTAATTTGTTTAAATGCTTATGTGCAACTCAAGACAAACAAAATAATTTTAAAATCTAACCTAAGTCTTTCACAACTTAAAAATATAATTCCTCCTCCACCCTTCCCCAAAAAAACCTGGGACAAATTGAAGGATATGACTTCAGTCTAACAGTGTAATTGAAGAATGTTAGAACTAAGCATATCTCAGTCACATTCTGTAATTATGTTTTAGAGGATGTTCACAATAACACAAAATAACCTCCTACTCCCCCCAAAAAAAGTTCTTCTAGATTCAACTTCTCCCAGGTATCATTCATAACTTTTCAAAAAAAAGGAATAATTATCTTCTGAACACGGTAATGACTTTGCTTTCCCCAACGAGAACATGCACACACACTACGAAACAGTTTTGTAAAGCATCACATCACACTTAAATGAAGAATGTTCTTTCTTTTTATTCAAGCAGTACCTATCCCAATTTTTAAGGTTAAAGTATATTTCAAATACTCAGGTCAACAGTACTATATTATGTAAGATTTAAGACACTGAGAACTTCTTGTAAATTACTGTATTTTTTATCAAAAGTAACTACTGCAGCCAATTATAGAGGGGATATAGATACAAAGATGAAAATAACATTAAGTACAATGCTAAGGATTTATACTGCAAAAATAAAAGGGAGAACATTTTCACTGTAGCTGTTAAAAAAAATAGGAAGTACCCACATGAACATCTCCATTATAAAGGAGAGGTGAAATATGCTTCCCTCTAGCAGTTAAGGCAGTGCTAATAAGTTTATAAAATGTCAACAGTATAAAAAAAAAATTACATAAATAAACAGAAGACCTTAAAAATAAAGAACAGGAAAAAAGAAAGCACAAAGAAACTTGCCCTGAAAAATTCTAACACCTCCATTTAACATAGGGAAGTTATTTCAGAGGAGTCTTTGCTCCATGATCTTCTACCAGTTTCCCTTAAGAAAAAGGATATTTAGCTATGATTTTCTTTTCTAACTCTTCAATAAAGGTAAGCAACTTCCCATAGGAACAGCTGAAGTGATCACTTCAATGTGCCAAGCTCAGTTACAATTAAAAAGAAGCACATGAGAAGCCTGGGCTGACTGCTGAAGCCTATTTCATGTTTACATGATAAGATGATAAGGCCTCGATTGTAAAGAAGCCACATCACTCTTCCAGAGGAACAATGAGGACACTTCACTCTTCCTCAGTGTCTGAAGTGCCCAATCCTCCTCGTGGGTTCAGAGATCCCCAGGGATCCAGCCTGTTCTTCCAGGCTAACAGTATTCTCCTTCTACTTAACTTCTTGCAGATGAAATGCTAAGATTTTCAGAGTTCTGCTGAAAACCTATAAGGATGAATCATGGAGGGTTGCCTTAAACCAGAGCTAAATGTCCCTTTCCTCCTCAGGAAAGCCAGACAACTGAAAAATGTTACTGTGCATGATTTCAGTATTTGTCAAGTGCTCAACTTGCAGTAAGTTACCTGTGAAACTTGACTTCAGTCCCTTTTACAACTACCTTAAACACCTACCTACATTAAACATCTGCTCCATGAGCAATCAAGCTCTGTTGAAAAGGATTAAAGGAACAGAAAAAGAGAAAAAAAGGATTCAAGAAAATGTTCTTTTTGCCAGAGCCCGCAGTAAACACCCCTAATCAAGCATATCCATAAGAAGAATCTTGCATATAAGATGCCAGAAATCAAATTATGAAAGCAAGATTTTTGAAAAACTGAACCAACCTAGCCATAAAGCAAAACATGAACCATTAATTTTGAAACCCTACCGTAATTCTTAGGCCCTGAGTGAGTCACCAGTAAGCAGATATTTATCCTACATTCTATGGCACAGAAATAGTACCTTATCTAAAACATGTACTGTGGAACTACGAGCAACTTCTCCATTAAATTAACTTTGTATCTAAGGGAAGTAAGTGCAAATCCCTCAAAATGTAAACTGCATTCTGAAGTAAGAAAAAAAGAGCAACTGAATCTGCCGAGCCACAGGAATTTTACACAAGTCCCTATCTGCAACAAAGGGTGTGCTTTATCAGTGTTATGATTCTGACTGTAGGATGATATTCCCTGGTTTATTNAAAAAAAAAAAAAAAAAAAAAACAAAAAAAAAACCAGTTGCTCGTGTCATGCAGAGCATTAGTAGCATTAAAAAAAAACCAAAACCAAGAACAACAAAAAAGAAAAACAACAAAAAAAAATCCCAACACTGAAGGCTGCAAATTATTTCACACCTTTACTTTTTTATCCAAGACTGGTCATTCCAAAGTGAGACAATTTTTGTCTCAAAAAGATTCTATCAACTACTACCCCTCTTTCAACACAGGGTCAACTCTCATTTTTACAGATACAAGTGAATTATCCCCTTTCAGTTATGATGTCCTTTTTAAACATTATGAAATGAGTGCTTTGAAATCACTCTTACGCACAGCAGGATTCTGCAGACAATCTTTTGATTAGGAACTTACTATTGAGCTTTTACAAATCTGAAAGTTTGCCACTGCAGTTCTTACACATATAGAATTGTATAAAGACAATAAAGGACACAAAAACTTTTTTCCCTGCATGTGAAACACTCATGAGCATGACTGGACTCAAAGAACAGGACTGAGTATCAACAGCAGGACAATGCTTCTTGCTTCACTCTCAATTACATTTTGTAGTGAAACACAGAATACTCTTAAAAGCACAAAACTGACAGACCACATTCAGACATCTGAAACAATACTGGACAAGAGACTCAAGAATTACTAAAAGAAGTGTTCAGTTACCTATTTCCATCCTTCTGTCCATTATTTCATTTCTTACTGTATCAGTTTACAATCTCACTATGAACACTTTTCTCCAAAACCTGGCAATGTATATCATTTTCCTAACAGGTAATCCTTGTGATGACGCTCTTGAAAACCCTGTGAGTGGCAGATACAACATTTACCATCCTCCCCAGAGGAGGAGAGGTGTATACCCCAACGCTATACATAGTTTTTCAAATCAATCATCATCAGCTATATTGCTCAACGACAATAAAATGTTTACCTGAAACAGCTTTGAAAAGCAAAACATCACCTTTCTAAAATAATTGCAACTGCTGAACAGCAAGAATCCTCCTCAGCTCAGGCTCACTTCAGAATCTGTAATTCTCAGGCACCTCATGCAGAACTGACCCTTAATGAGTTCACACAGTGAGAGTCCACTGGTTTCCTCTTCTCACAGGTTTTTAGTCACCCAGAACTACCCACTTTGCAATACAGATGGTTACTTTAACCCTGACAGCCTTTATTATGTGTCCCCTAAGAGTCTACCTTCCTCTCCTACGTTGGTAGGATCAAGGGACATGTCAGGATCAGAACATGGGTAACACTTGTTTCTTATTCCCCCCACTTAGGATTCCTCGGTATCATACAGAGAATAAAAAACAAATTTGACATAATTACCCTATATGTGGTTTCAGCATTTTTTTAAATCTACTTAATTTCATAAGATATTGGCAAAACTTAACTGTTTTCAGTAGTAAGATAAGACAATCTCTCTTCGTACCCAGAGTCTAAATACTTGACCTAAACAAACAAGCAAGGTGACAATGAGGAGGAAAAATGTCTAGACTGAGTGGCAACCAGCCACCTGTCATCTTTAGCACATATCATCACAAATCATGCGGTCACAGAGGATGGCTTTTACAATCTGCTCTAACAAACCTGCTTTATGATACCTTAAAACCTAAGAGGCCTTCAAAAGTAATGCAAACATGGAGAAGTTTGAGTATTTTAGTGTTTGAATAAGAAGAAAGTGAACTACATACTAACACCATCTAGTGGCACCTTGCAAGGCTAAGCGACTAACACAAATTTTTGCATTACTGAACTTAGAAACAGCAAGCATTAATTTGATGACATACCTTGAAAAGAAAGCTTTAATACAAACCAAAGTTGCATATTGTTCTGTGTAAATCAATACATGTTTTCTCAAACACAATTATTTTTAATTTTTAAACAAGCACAAATACTTCTTAGTGCTTTTCTGACGAGAGAACTAATAGCAGAATATAAAATTAGCTGAAGAACTGCACAAAGGAAGCTTGGAAAGGGCACATCTGAGTTAGCTGTGCCCAGATGGCCAAGAAGGCCAATGGCACCTGGCCTGTATCTGCAATAGTGAGGCCAGCAAGACCAGGGCAGTGACCATCCCACTGTACTGGGCACTGGTGAGGCCACACCTCGAATCCTGTGTCCAGTTCTGGGTCCTTCATGACAAGAAGGACATTGAGGGGCTGGAGCAAATCCCAAGAGGGGCAACAGAGCTGGAGAATGGTCTGGAGCACAAATCTGGTGAGAAGCAGCTGAGGGAGCTGGGCAGGACTCAGGGTTTCTTATCGCGTTCTACAACTCCCTGACAGGAGGGTGTAGCCAGGTGTGGGATGGATCGGTCTCTGCTTCCAAGTAACAAGTCTTGATAGGACAAGACAAAATGGCCTCAAGTTGTACCAGGGGACGTACAGACCGGATATCTGGAAAGATTTCTTCATGAAAAGGCTGTCAGGCAGTAGAAGTGGCTGTGCTGGGAAGTTGTGGAGTCACCACCCTGGAGGTATTTCAAAGACATGGGGGGTGGGGAGGGGATGGGGACATGATTTAGTGGTAGCTTTCACAGTGCTGAGTTAATGGTTGGTCTGGGTGATCTTAAAGGTCTTTCCAACTTCCATGATTCTACAATTCTGCAACAATAATTAAAAAAAAAAACAAATGTGGAAGCAAGAGCAGCAAAATGCCACTCAGGTCTTTTAAGGCCTCAGGCAGACGTTGCTCTGTGTTTCCTCCAGAGATTTGTACTGAAAGTACCAAAGATACAACCAAACAAGCCTGAAGCGTGTCTTCCTTTTAACACAGAATGAAGGCTGGCACACAAAAGCAACACATGCACACATTTAAGAAAGAAAAATCATCAAACAGTCCTCTAAGAACTTTTATTAACAACTCCACATCCTCATCTGGAAATGTAATGCAGCAGCAAAGTAGCATGAAGCCCACTGTCCCATAAAGTATTAAATGTGAAAGATATACAAGAGTTTGACAAGAAGTTTACATTTACAGAAATCCTTTACTTGTTAAAGTCTTTGAAAGTCTTAAACCACCAAGAATCAATGAAGAAACCAAATGGATTCTCATCAAGCTCATAAATCCTTCTAAGAACATATTCCACAAAACGACTTTTAACAATTAAGTGTTTATTTAGAACACTGCCCAAAGTGAAAATTTTCAGACAACCAATCAAAAACATGGTTCAGATACATTTTATCACAAAACTGTTCACTGCTAACCCCTCCTCCACAGAAGTTATAAAGAACATTTTAATGTTCTAAGCTTCCTTCTTTCTACAGAAATTTCACATGGTTTAAGCCACCTGAAATTAAACCACCCCAAATTTCATCTCATCTTCAGGATTCTGTTGAACAGCTCTAAACAGAAGCAACTCAAATTCTACCAGCTATTACCAGTAACAAACAACAAAATAAAACATCTTAAACCTAAATATCGCGCTTATTTGAAACACAGTCATCTCTTCCTTGACTCACTCAAGCTATTTAATTCATTCTAGTTCTTCAGGCCTCATCAGTAAGACAAGACAGCCTGGCAGAAATCAGCACAATCTTGTCCATGCTGGGAAGTTCTCCCTTATAATTTATAAAATTACTGCTACTACCCTGCACCTCAGAGCACAGCACATTAAAATGCTTCCCAATGACAATACTTCCTTTCAAAGTCCTGAAATATGTGAACCACCACAGATAAATTCCCAACAGAGCTGGAATTGTAAGTACAAAGGAACACACATACATTGTTGAATTTGGGAGTTTCTCGCAACCAAACAACTTTTCAAAAGAGCAATCAAAACGTGTTTAAATTTCGGGTTTAGTTTGCATCGTAATAAAAGAGCTGCTCAATAAAACATTCAGGTTGGTTTTTTTTTTTAGTATTGTTTTAAATTTTAGCTTAATGATTTCTAAAAAAATGTTCCTGGGGTAATAAACATTATCTTATAAATTACTTAAAATGTTTTCATATTAGTGCTTTTGACAAAGCAGTCACTATCTATAATCAAAATAAATACTGCTAAAACTGTTCTGACATAGAACATTTAAAAATGAGACTACCACTTGAGTACAATAAGAATTATCTGAGTGCAGTATTTACTGTGTTTTAGTAACTGTGGCACAAATAATACCATGTTTTTCTCAAATCATTCATTCATTAACTATATTTCCTACTTCCAGGAATTTTGCTTAGAGAACAGCAACTCAAGGAGGCAAATGATTAAAGCATATCTCCATTTGTGCCACTGTGAGCTGTCCTCCAGTCAGACTGAACACGGTCAATGCATGTGACCCTTCCGCAAAATAAAGATCCCTAAGGAAAACACAGATCATGTCAATCCACGAGCTCATTAAACAGCAGTCAATTAGAACTAGAATCCAAACCTTAAAATACCACTATCTGCACTCCACACTGCTTATGGAAACCAGTCATGAAATAAAAAATGAAATCCAACTACTGATGGAACACGCATTTCCTTCAAGACCAGAGTACAATAATTTTGGTAAAAAAACCCATCTGCCCCAAGGAATCCAGTAGCAAACAAAGTTCCCAGGTTCACACCAGGGAGTCCTAGCTGAGCTCACAATGCTCCCAGCATCCACAGGCCTCCATGACAACCCATCCACCTCCTCCAGCAAAACCCAAGGCTGAGGTTTCACATTCTGGGGCAACTGCATTGCATTTTTGTGCCGGGTTATTTTTCAGTTGGATCAGTTCCCCACACAGCTGCAGGCTCAGCTGTGCCAGCACAAAGCAACCCGCAGACACGGGGGTGCCACTCAGGGCACGCCCAGGGAACAAGAGGTTTGGGAACCTCAGAAACAATCCAACAGCTGGGGAATAGCTGCCTTGGTAAAAAAGAAAGGAGGAAGAATCAGATTAGGGTTAAGAAAATACTACTGAGGAAATGAAATAGTTTTCAAAGGGAGGAGTCAACGTTCCCATTTTGGGAAATCCTGAAAGCAAATTCTGACTATAATGATCAAGACAATGAAAGCTGAGCACAGAACCTACCCTGAATATAGGGGCTGAGCTGAAAACCAGACCATCTGCAATCTTGGTGATAAATGTCTGAATACAAGTCAGTGTCTCACTGGATTCAAAATCTGCAAAAAGGCTGATCCTTTGCCTAGGACCTTCTCTTACCAGCAGCAGAGTCCTGAAAACAATACTCCATTCCACGGCTGCAGAGAAAACCCTTTAGATATCAATAGCAATTCAAACTTACGGCATTTTGGGAAAACTACAAGCTGCAGACCAGCTTCAGACCTCTGAAAAGCCAGCAACAGCACTGACATTGCAGTCTAAGCTTGGGTACAATACGAAGGAAAGAACCTCATCCAGTAATTTCTGAGGTGAACTCAAAACTTCTGTTTGAGACAAGTAGTTCTTTTCATGGGCGGGGGGGGGAACCCACATATCTGGAATTCAGTGGATACAAGTGACAGAAAACTTAATGCACTTTCCACTTTGAGGAAAATAACAACAACATTTAACATAAAGGTTTTATTAAACCATAAAGGTTTCATTAAACAACAAACAGAAATGTCAAATATGGTTAGAATTCAGGAGCAGGCAAGAGCTTACTGCACATTCAAAGGTAGCCTGTCCCTCAGTGATACCCTCTGAGTACATGCAGTAAGCGTAGGAGTAGCACCAATGACCGTTTCAATGATGCATGCCACCATGACTTTTTCTCAAAGTCCCTCTTACAGTGTAAATTCTTACAAAGAAATTACCTACAGTCTTAATTCTTACAAAGAAATGACCTACAGTCTTTTCTACTACATTCAGAAGAAGGCATTAGCTACATAAAAATACTAACACACAAGAAATGCACCCAAGCTGCATGATTCTTCACTGCCAATGTGTTTGTGAAAAAATGAGACAGATCAAGAGAAGAAATTACCAACATGAAACCCAGATCTCTATCATCCCAGCATTGCTTCATCTTGACCCCATACCCCAGTTCTACAGTCAGCTCACAATTTGTTCTGCTCTGCACAAACTTCATTGCAAGCATTTTTAAACAAAGAACGCTACCAACTTTTGCCTTTATTAAAGATACACTTCATACATTATAGACAACAGAGTACACATTTATTGAAGATATTTAATTAAGTAACAGGCTCCATGGAAAAAAAAAATGTGGAGAATGATACATGCTGCTATCTTGTAATATTTTATTAATTATATCCAATTTATTAAGCACATTGACTCCTCCACAACTTTGTCCATGACTAACTTCAGATTACGTAGATTTATGGTTCTGAAGATCATGCTCTTTCAGCAATTTACACTTCTGGAACTTCAGAACTTAAAAACTGGATAAAATATACATTAGTGAGAGCAAAACATTCTCAACTCTTTTTTCTGTTATAAATCATATAAAATTTAACTATAACACAATTAGAATGTAGGATAATTGAAGTAAAAAAAATTGTATCATGTAATGAAATTTATTTTTACTTTATAATGGAATACAAGCATTCTAGCTCTTTCAAATAACAGCAGTAAATTCATTATAGAACACCTATGACTTTCTGTGTTGAGGGTAATAGTTTTACAGTCTTTGCTACTAGAGCTCAAAACCTGTAGTGAACAGGAACGTATGTCCCTAACTTAATAAAAAAACCTCTTTCTCTTCCCTTTTTACATCCATTAAAATTGCTTCAGTATTTTTAGCTAACACTATATTTATTTGAAAATACAGACACTTTTTTTTTTTTAGTATTCTATAACTAACCAAGTTTTTTGTCTTCTTGAGGCTTCTTTCATGACTGAGGTGTGATTTTAAATAGGCATCTAAGAAAGTAGCAAGTACTTTAATTCATATTTTTCATGGCTAAATGTTCCTTCTTGCATTGTTCTGCTCATGCTCTTTTACAGTTGTGGAGAACTGATACTTTCAAATATCACTTGAACTTTTTATGCTTGTTTTTAAAACCATATGCACAATACAAAGCAGATGCTCCATCAGTAAACCCCGCCTCTGATCCACAGCAACACCTGATCCCGTCACTCTTAACTACTGTCAACTCAAAAGCAGAGTTAATACAGTTCAGTCTGTAATCATGGGCTGGTTTTGCTAAGTAAAATATATCTAGATGGTCATACTGCACTCACACCTAGCTTTGTTAGGCTAATGAGAAACAGCGGTCTAAGTTTTTTTGCAGAGGGGGTGGCAGAATTTTCTTAGAACAGAACAAAAGCACAGGATCAGACTATTCTTCAGTAAATTCTATAGACAGAATATTGCCATGATCCCTTCAGTCTTTCCCATGTCTCTAGACTTGGAAACATCAGTAGTTACACCACACTAACTGGATGGATGAGGTACAAAACAGATGCCCCCATCACCCCAAACCCTTCTGAATTTACAGACTGAACTTAGACAACTGCAAATTCCTCCTGAGCAATATCAAATCTAAATGTTTCTTACTTTAAAAATTAAGGTCCCAGGAACCCAAACTCACACTGTTTAATGTCAGAAATGGAGAACCAGCGGACCCACAGACACTCTGCTATTAAACAGCCCACAGCCAGCCTGAGTCACTGAGCAGTGCTTCTGAACTACTTTCAGTTATAGCTCATTTCCCTGTTTCTCCATCCCAAGGAAACCATAGACCAGTATTTTTATGTGTTTGGAAAAAGACATAGGGTAGAAGTACACATTTTCAGGGTGGGAGTGTTGTTTGTTTCCCTACACAAACAGAACTGCATTCATGTTAAAACTAAAAAGCAACAGCAATGAAAAAAGACATCCCATGAAAAAAAAAAATAACCTGACCTGTTCTACCCTGCTTTCACCCACACCCCACAATGACTGAAAGGCAGGCAGTCATCAGACACAGGGCTTTGACAGCCAACATCACATTCATACCTGAACCAGGAGAGTTTTAGTTTGGTTTCTGTTTTTCATTTAAAAAAAAAAGAACGGGAAGTAAGAATATCATTGTTTTTGTAAAGACATCACCAGTCTTAATTCTTTTATGGGCTCTGAAGTACAGTACAAATCACGAAAACAGTGAGTTAAGACCAATGTTTTCCACTCTGTTGTGTCACCCACACCGAAGAACAATCCCCCCAAAGACATTTATCAGAAGAGCTAAAAATTCTTACCTTTTGGATAATCTTCCAATAAGAGGTTGAAGTGACCTAACTGACAAAAGAAATCAGACTCGACCTTTCCTTCAGCTTTCAAAATTAGCGATTCATAGCAGCGAACAGCCTGGGGAAAAGAAATACAAGGTTTTCAAAATTCTGTATTTAACTAAAGCAAATAATACATTTTCTGAGAAATAATGAAGTTTCTCCTTAGCCTGCAAGATGTCTACAAACACTCTCAATAATGAAGTCAGCACCACTTTTCAAAGAAGAAATGTAATAGTTATGACAGAACAGATTTGGAAGCTCACTGATTCTAATGCAAATTGACAACAAATAAACAATAGAAATTTTCTCTGGTTTATCTGTGGACATTCGATTTCCCCAACACAAAACAAACCTCTAACTTACATGACAATTTTTAATTTAAAAATCAGTGAATTACAAAAGGATTGATTTCATTCTTTCCAAGCTGCAAGAAAGAATTCCCTCTGCTTTTATTCTCGTTCTGTGTTGTTTTTCCCCTAAATAATTCATTTTTGCATTTAACAGATATCTCACTCATTTTTGCTAATCTGAAGAACACACTACCTTCAACATGTTTGCTTAGGCAATTTATTAATCTTCATATGTGTTTTCCAAGATCCACTTCTTTTCCCATCTGTCAAGTCATAAAATAATTTACTACCTTCTACTGTAGATTAAAAAAAAAGCTAAAGTCAGAAATGTAAATCCAACTAGAAATTAATTTTAGTTTGAGAAAAGTTGTCTCAGAAGTTTTTAAGTGACACACACAGAAGCAAAGAACGTTCTGTGATATGAACATGCATTTTTAACAAACTGAACTAACACCTTCTATTCACCTTAATTACCACGATCTTTAACCTGTTACATCCTTAACTCGTGACCCCTATTTACCTCCTCACCCTGTTCACACTTCGGGAATGAGTGAGTAAATAAATTAGTAATATCACTTTCCTAACTTTCTGAACATATTGGCCATTGAACTGAGGCAGCTGAACAAACTTAAATGGGAGGGAAGATCCTTTGCATCAGCACAGTTCTCAAAAGCCAGACAGACTTCCAACAAATTCTAATTCTAGCTGATTAATCCATGACTTTCACCAATTCATGGTGTATGTTTCAAATTTGGGTGCAATTATGAACTCCTTGATTTTGTTACATGACAAGAATCAAAGAACATGGGGCCCTTCCAATTCAGCACACTGTGATTCTCTGAAACAGGGAGCTTTCTTAAGAGATTTTATTAAAACTAGATATTCGGGGGGGGGGGGGGCAAC
>VZRN01006285.1:1343-32997 GCA_013397935.1 Dasyornis broadbenti | reverse complement strand
TGGGGGGGGGGGAATCAAGCTGAATATTAAATCCATAGCCTTGCCCATATTTGTAATTTACTTCGTGTACACTTTTATTAATCATCGAAATGAGATAGGCCAAAAATAAAAGTGAGGAAATGTTAAGAAATAGATAAAATACCTGTGGAGAACCCACTTACTGATCTAATATTTTCTGAGTGGGTCTCACTTTGTACCCCAAGTCTGAGGTGTATCACATATTTTCACCTACTTCCAAGTCCAGAAAGGCCTTATTTTATGGCTGTTTTCAGAGGCAAAATTCTGATCAATAAAAACAAAGCTATGCTGCTACAGAACTGTAGGTGTTCGTGTGGTATTAAAATGATTTAATAAACTATAAAAATATATTTACAGAAATTGAAAGTACATATTTCAAACTGTAGCTATTTGGCCATGTTTTGAAGATACCAAATTTAGATGTGTATTTGCCTCTTCCTCAAAGATCTGCTGCAGAACCTTTCCTTCATGCTGCACGCTTTGCCCTAGCAAACTGCACTGGAAGGACTGGAATTCTCTTCACCATGGATCAAAGCTACTTTAATTTTATTCCCATCACTATGAACACCTCTTGCAGTCAGTCAACTCCCAATCTAAAGAATATCATCCCTGAAATCAAAAGCAAAGCACACAAGTCTAAAGTAAATTTCTTAAGATCACTATCATGTATGTACAGGCTCTCAACATCAGGCTCATCAGCTGAACCCATCTGCAAACATTTTAGTGCAGAGTCTTGGTTTTGGCACCATGCTTCCTCTCTCCACTTTTTGGTCTCTTCTCTTGATTTGTACAAATCGTAACAAAATTTTTGATGGTGCCCCTAGCATTACTATTACAGGTTGATTTGTAGATAGACTTCCCTTTTTCTGATGATTTTCAATACCTGCTGCAGCTGCTGAATAGGGTAGTCATATTTTGATATTTTCTTGAATTGGTATTTTGTCTTCTGCAATTCAGAGCATACAGAAACCGCCACCACAACAGATAGTTTACAATAAATATTGGAGAGGAAGCTAGGGTAATTTATTTCCTGAATTAGGCTACAGGTGTTCAAAGAAAACTTGACTTTATGAACAAATGTAGTAAGATCTTTCTGTACAGATGTTCAGGGAAATTATAAATCACACATACTTAAACATCTAAGTGCTTAGGGACCCTCAATGTTCCCCCAGCCCCTTTTTAAGTAAATCCTCATTAAAAGATGTAGCACAACTATCTGAAGCACTGCCTGTAGGAGGGATGTAAAAAGCTGTGCCCAAGCCATTCACAAAACTCACAGCAATTATCAAGAAGGCGGAGTCTCCCTTTATGTTAGAACAAACACTGAAGATACTGCTAAGCCATCTCACTAATGTCAGCACAAGGCAAGGCCTAAGACACCAGAACTTCCCCTTTCAGCCAGAGTTAACTGTAAGTTATCTGCTCCTATAAGAGCAATTCAATTACACCATTAAAGGAAACTCTCTCCACTGACCTAACAGTTTTGCGACATAATCAGCAACACACTTGTATGTATGCAGACTTAACTTGGGACAGCTGTTTCAACTGCATTTTTTAAATTCTTCTAGCACATTCTAACACAATGAAACAGAAACTAAAAGCAAGCTTTACTTCCTCAGCGGGAACACCAAGTCAGCACCTGAGTCTCTGGAGGAAGAGCATGTTGGTCACTGTGTGGCTCTTGCTCTTCCCAGTAGCCAGAGCAGATTCACCAGGAAAAGTGATTTATCCAACTTTGGTTTTGGTCAAGAAACTTTCTCCCCCATCAGACCCATCCCCAAACATGTATAGGAAGTAGTAAGTATTTTTCTGCACAGGTAAGAATTTGTCTCTGTTGAATGAATGGATGAAAAGAGGGAGGTCACAATTGCAGGTGTCTCTATATGCTTTCTTTGAAGGCACAATCAAAAGATCTCATTTTAGTGGATCTTTAACTGCAAAGGCCACCTATGGCACCACTTGTGCAACCCATTTAAATTATCCTGAGATACCAAGAATTCTAAGGAAGTTAAAAACCCCTGAGGTTTTTAAGCATTGTTATTTGTCCACACTGTATAGATCTCAAAGGGCATTCAATGGAGTCAGCCTTGAGAATTGCCAGTATTGACAAATTAAAAAGAAAGACCCTGAAATGAAAAGGAAGATTGCTACACAATATCATACACTTCCTTCCCTTTGTTCAAGGCTGCAAGAAGATAAAAGAGAAACCTGAAGAATTTAGGAACTTGGCAAAATAATCACCCGCAGCTGCTTTGCAGTGTGGCAACCAGTGAAGAAGCAGGAAACCAATGCAGGAATGGCTGCAGGAAAAGAAACTGGCTTATAAGACACTAAAAAAGTAACAATATTCATGTTGCTTGCCACCTTCAACTGAAATAATCCACTATTGTCATACAAATTCCCTCTTATTACATCATAGTTCATGACTGAGGGCATCTTGATTTCGCAGATTCAACTACCAATTCTTAGGACACCATTAAATACAATATAGCCAAGAAAAAAGCTTAGTGTATTTACCAACTCAGATAAAGCCAGCAAAATCTGTTCACAAAAGGAAGAAATAACTCTAGAATCACCTTTAAAATGGGCTACCAGAACCTTGTGTGTTCCTGGTTATCATTCCAATGGATAAGGAAGTGGAATATTTTTCCCTCTGTCTTAAGACCACTCCTTCCCCACACTCACAAAAAAACCAAACAAACAAAGCCAAACCAAACCCATAAAGTAAATGCCAGTTTTGGCTATTATTAATATGATGTCATTTCATGAAGGCAAGACCCTAGAGCTGAGAACATGCCATAACAAAATAAATAAATAAATATACCCAACCCAAACCAATCTAACTGATAAAAGTAACAGATAAAACCAGAATTCTAAATATTGTATACAGGAGTCACTGAAACATTATAGTTCTACTTTATAAAGGAAAAGGACAACGTTACTTCTACTTCAATTAATATGAAGAAAAAAAGCTCTACCATTATCACTGGTTGCAACTGTTTGTATTTTACAGCACAAATTCAAACTACTGTTAAACAACTGCACTAAAAAGAAGGAAAAAAATCAATACAGCTTGTTCAAATTGTTTCTGGAGAAGATAATGTGATGCTATCCTTTCTGAATCATGACAAGCGTAACTGACCTAGATGAAACTAAGCGTGGCTAAATGGCTAAATGTGACAAAATATTAACTATTAATTCTTTAATATATTAATGATATGAAAATGGAGGAGTACACTGACTCAGCAAACTTTTACTTAAAACATAGGAAAAAAAACCCTGGCAACTATAGGGAACCAAAAAGCCAGCAATCTGAACTGTTAACATAGCAACAACCGGGCAGTAACATGCAGTGCAAGAAATTATTTGAATTTTACTGGGTAATAAATTAACTGCTCAAGAAAAACACAGCATTTCAATGCAGACAATATAGTGTAAAATTACAAATTCAAAGCTTCAAGACGTTCCTAGAGCCTTCAATTTCACAACAGAAAACACTACTGTGTATGTAGATAAGCTGGGGGAGGGTGACAAAACTGAACAGTTGCTGCTTCTTTTTCTTGTGTCTCCAGTGACCTGACTGGATGGGCTTTGTAAGCAGGCAATGAGAATAACAGAGATTCCATGTGAAAACTGGAGACACATCAGCAGACTCTTAACAAACAAAATACACACTACACTAATGGTTAGAAACAGAATGTTAATTAGCTCATATTTTATCCTTCTGGAAAATAAAGTAACTACACGGACAGTGCTGGTCACTGAGGTGACAATCACACATCTACCACTGGTCAGTCTGAGGGGCACCTACAGACCAGAAAGACACAAGTGTGGGTGTGTGCTGGGCTCCTTCTCCCTTCCCCTCAACACCACTAAGGATGTTCTGAAAGGCTTCTTTTCCCATCCTTTCTCCATGACACAATTTACCAAAACGCACACGTGATTTGCTACCAACAATGCCAACTACTTGCTACCACCCAGAGAACCTCCTGGTGAAGTTCCAGCTCCTGCTCTGCAGCAACAAGGGTGTGAACAGAGCTCACTTCAGCTAAGCAAGGAGAAAAAAAGACAAGCCTGAATTCCTCAGAAGTTAAAGCTATTTTTCCCCCATCAGTGACTGGCTGGATACACATCACCTTCTGAGTTGTAGGTGATTTACAAGAACATCTCATTTACTTCTGCAGAGAAAAGCATACCATTCTTATTTGACTGAAGATAACCTAGATTAATGCAGCAGATCCTCTACTGAAGGCTCTCATATTAAGTATTGGCACAATATCCTTAACTTCCTTTACTTTCTTATTCAATAGCAATTCCCACTACAGCTTTCAAAGCTCCTTTATATGCTCTGTCTTTGTGATGTTCATATTCTGTTATAAAATTTCTCTCTCAATTTAGCACGTTTACTCTCCTTGTATTTCATGTATGGACTATACTACTCAAAAGCCTCAGTAAGAGTGCTGAAAGTACAGCTTGCTGGACACAAATATGCTCAAATCCCAAAACACTTGGGCTTCAAGAAGAAAAAACACAAACTGGCCTCTTCAGTAACTCTGCTCTTGCAAAATTTCTATGGCATACTGGAATGCTGTGAACTTATTCTAGTCTGCTTCATAGTATTTAGGATCTAAGTCCTTATTTCAGAGACAGTTAGTATAGAACAGAAACTGATCCTCCTCAAACATTTTTCAAGAAATGAATCATGGATTTTAGCTAATTTATTTTCTTATGACTAATGCTTCATGAAGCAAAACACAAGAATAAACAGTGCAGGCAATAAAGAAAAGCAGCTGCACACATGAGCTACATGCACAGCCTGATGGTCACAACTGAGATGAATTTTCTTTAAAAGCCACTACTGCAGTATAGACTTTTGTGCTTCCAGATTATACTGAAGATGTAACAAATATTTTTTTTCAAGTTATATCTGTGGTAGATGAGAGATGACAGAGCAAGCAGCAGAAGTAAGGTCAAGGTTGCTTAGCTTACAAGTGAAAATTAACATGAACTCAATTATCTTTGAAAACTGAGGGATATTGCTTCATAAAAAGCACAGAACTGCAGAACAGAATACGAAACAGAACACAAGCAAATCAATGATTAAATGGAGAAAAGTGACATTTTAGCAGAGAGTAAAACAACCCAACTTGCCTCCACTGAATACAGAATACTTATAAGACATTCCTGACAAGTGTTTTCTGTGAGACGGATGCAAACTCAATAGTTTATACATATTAAAAATAGTTTACATACATAAAATACAGGAAGCTTAGTCCTTTTCAGCTGACAGTGTCCATAACCAAGTGGATTTTATGAAAAATTTGTTGACTGGAGCTTATGTGGTGAATCACTCTGCATTAATTCTGAGTCCACCTGGAGGATGCAATCCTCTCCTTATTTCTTTTAAATACAGTCAAATAAATTTACAAATATCAATGTCTATGTACATACAGACACACACACACCTACACCACTTCTAGAAATTCTAAATTATCAGCAAACAGAATCCTCTCTATTCTGTCCCTAAAATATTTCATAATCGGGTGACTCAGGAGATTATGGCAAATTTTGTATGGAATTTCATCATTCCAAATCCTTTATAGTTAATCTTACAAAAAAAAAAAAAAAAAAAAAAAAAAAAAAAAAAAAAAAAAAAANAAAAAAAAAAAAAACAACACAAGCAAACATATGGAATTTTTCTTTTTTTCCCCAAGTGGCAGTAGATTTTTCATAGGTAATCGGAACATTATTTTTATCTGAGATATAGGAACATAATTTTGGTTATGTTTACCACAGTTAGTCTATTTCAGGTAGAATTGCAGCACCTTAATTTAGCAATTGTTCAAGCTCATGAATAGTTCACCACACACTAAAATTTTAGACCACTAAATCTGATTTTATTCTAGCAATTCTCACCTAAACCAACACAGAACATCACAAATGAAGTGTGGCATGTCATACTTCAGAACATTTAGATAGCTAACACCGATAGACAAACTTATCTTTTTTTTTTAGATGTTAAATCATTTTTATCTAGGAGTCTGCAGAGTTTCATACAGATTTTAAGTAAGATATGATATGACAAATAAACAGCTGGTTTTGTTGCCATTAGGGAAATTATTTTGGAAATATAATTAAAATCAACACAGAAAAATCCAAACAAACACAGAAACCCACCCACAATTAAAGCCAGAGACTGCATTAATAGCTGCCTGTTTTACCTAAGGAAAAAATATCTGAATAACTTATGTAAATATCTCGAGATCTGGACACAAGTCTTTGGGAATGTAACACTGACTATCTGGCACCAAACATAAGAATGACAATGAAACAAAGACTATAGGAGATTGAAAAAGAGAGGTATTAAACAGAGAACAATGTACATACATATGCATAAGATGATGTCTACCAAGACTGAAACAAAAAATATATATTTGTGAAAGTACTTAGTTTCAGACTACACAGAATGATTTTTCTGTGTTGTTTGAATACAAGGCAATATAGAAAGGCAACTATTAAAAAATATTTAAAAGCTACCACCAATTGCTCTGCTCTGCTAAACCTGCACAGTCTCAACTGCAGTCCCAAAAGAGTTCTGGCACTAGAGGTGGCCTGGTACTTAGAAATAGTATTGCTGGCAGTTTAGTCTGCAAATACAAGGAAAAGATGATTTATTTTAGAAAAATGGAAGTGAAAATGGGTCAGGAGCTGTTTCATAAAGAAAGTGTAAAAACTAATGCTAATAGGGTGGGAAGTGTGGAATTTTCAGCATCACAGGAGATACACAATTGGTAAAAGCACATTAAGACAAAGGATTAAAAAAAAAGATGAAACAGAATGAACCTGGTTTTAAATACTGAAATATTACTATTTCAAGGAGTCTCAGAACACTGATACTTTTAAAATTACCACAGCCAGTGTAGCAGAAGGGTCCATCTCAATGATTTTCCATCACATCACTGAAATCTCCCATACAGGTACGCTCTACATATCACGTTCCTTTTTCCACAGCCATTCATATTTTCTCCTCTGTGGCTGCTTAATTATGCTTACACAATTATGCTCACATATAAAAATGAGCAACACTGGAACATAACCAAATGTGCATGAAAACCAGCCTGCATAGAAAAATGTTTTGTAGAAGAACTTTATGCCCAGTAAACACCTTGAAAAGCACCACAGTAATTCCCATCAAGAGCTGTAACCCTCCTTGGCTAATGCCAGCAAACACCTAGCCTTATCCTTCACCTTCTTCCCCCTTATGTGGCAGTCTGAACAAAAAGAAATTGCAATGAGGAAGTAAGAGGAATACAATCCTCTGGATACAGTCCACAGCTAATGAGCAGTACCACTTCTGAATGGCAGAGATGGTGAACCTTATTCCAGGAAAGAAACAATGTCGTATTTCTGCTATGTGGCAGTAACAGGTGGGGGAGGTATATTCATAGAGATTTCAGATTTTATACTTATGCACTACAAAGCCCAAGTCCAAACTATTTTAGCTACTAGTATGCATCATAATGTGCACTAAACAGCAAGTAAAATGACAATACACTCAAAACATTGCTTGGGAACTGGCCAGCAGAGTTTTCTGAAAAGCAAAACCTGATACTGCACTGTCACAGGCAAAACATCCTGAAGACTCCTGGAGCTGCAGGGTAAACAGCCGTGCAGGTTGTCACCAGACTGTTTTCATTAACATTTCCCTGGAGCTGGATGTAAGATCTCCTTCCTGAATAATGCTTCCCAAGCCCTAACAAATTTGACATCCAATATACAGATGGACATTAAAAAATACCAAGTGGGAAAACATTTATGTATGAAGTTTAATGCCAATTCTCCATGTATCCATACATATTTTCAGGGATACTACTGAACTAGAAACAGAGCCAGCTTCAAAGGATACAGCTTCTGCTAAGTACAGCAGGTCAGAAATCAATTCTATTATAGGGGAGAAATGGGATGCACAAAAAATAAATAAAAACCTCCTGCACATTAAAAGCATCTAGTAAGGACCTGAAATTAGAAAGATCAAGATTCAAGGCTTCACTTTATTTAAAACAAATGTTTAGATTTGAATTGTCCATATTCATGGAAATTGCCTTAAATATCAGATTCCCGAGTCAACCTCCCTTTTAAGCCAAAAGTCACCACGATGTTTCTCTGCAGGACAGAGGCAGAATGACAGACACTAAGCTTCCACTTACACACAGACAACTCTGTTCCAGCCATCCTTTCCCCACCCACAACTCCAGTATGACCTTGAGTAGAAGAGGTGAATTTTATGATTTAAAACAAACAGCTGGATAAAGAAAAATGCAATCCATTAGAGGTGGGTACTGACTGAGGTGTTTGGGTCACACCACCATCTGTCTTGGTTGAACACTACAAACATAGATTCAAGTATGAGTTCTCAATTCCACCATGATGGTGATATTCCTTCCAACAGAAGAATTTACAAGGATTCTTTTTTACCATGCACAGCCAGAAAAAGTGCAATATCCCCTTCCACTGGGCTTAACTTTCAGTCACCACATACCCTGGCAACTTAATGCACAGTACTCCAGTACTTGTGGACCAGAAGCCACCAATTCAAGCCAGTCACATCTAAGTCCTTACAATGTAACTCAAATGATAAAAAAAAAAAGATGAGTAAAGTCGTAAAATATTTCAACTTTTAACAGCATAGGTTAAAAATTATGAAATAACTGAAAACCCAAAAACAGCTTCCTCATCTTCAACCCCTTATTAACTAAAGAATTTTATGAGTTTACCACACAACTCCCTTAAAAATGAGTCACTACACTTTAGGAGAAGCAATACAAACCCCAAACATACTTCCTTCCAAAGATCAAACCTTGTGCACTCTTCTTAATTAAAAGTTTACACGCAATTCACTAACCTTACACTGTTCATTACATGTGCCAGTCCCAAACATCACAGAAAATAGCTAATGGCCATTTGTCTCTTAAAAATGTCTATCTGTAGACTGAAAAATTGCACAATGTGGATTCCACTGTGTGGAACCTGAATCTTCCATCTGGCATTCACCTTGTGTTGCACCGCCACTGCCTTTCAGAGTGATCAAATCAGCATCTCTAATCACTAACAGTGCTTGTCTCTCAGAACCAGAGAGAAAATCCAAAAATCTTTAAACAACCAAACTGTTAAAAAGCATTTTGTAAACCCACTGAGGTGCAAAATCCATGACCAGAAATTTGAAATGGGACAGAGTACCCCAAAAGAGCAGATGTGCAGCATTGAGCATCAGGAAGTTCCGTTGGCACCATTCTTAAACCAGGATGGGAATGTGATTCATACACCAAACTCCTCTGAAGAGCCCCATAAAATATATTACTGTAATGCTTGCATTTAAAATTAAATAATGCTAGAAATAACTGAATTCTATACATCAGACATTTGTTGAGAAGGTTTTATTTTTGATGATCATGCCATACTCCACAGGATTCACACCACACAAGAGGAGGTGTTTTCTTAAGTTCTCACTCTTCAACCAAAGCTGTCATGACTCGGGTCTTTAAATGAATGATCAATTCTGACATTATTTACAGTGGTAGACATCAATTTCAATTACCCATTAATGTCAAACCCTAGAATTTACTTCAGCAGTTTTATAGGCAATACAATTTCCAAAATGCAACTAACGTGATACTGCAAAAACTGCACTGAAATTTTGACCCAAGGCCATGAAGTCACTAAGAAGTTTTCATTAAAAAGACAATTCCTTAACAGAAAATGTTGACTGTCTTCCTTTTCAAGGTTTTAGACGAACAGGACACACCCTTGTCTCCCATTTCACTGTCACTAACATTATCTATCGTTGTTTACAGGATAAATTCACTTTCAAAGCACTCAATGGCCTGATCAGAGACCTCTGAATTGACAGAATACACCAGTGCATAAACCGCAGCTAACAAGAATCCTTTGCAATGCAGGAAAAGCTTATTTCCACAGAGGACTGGATTTTTTCAGGTACTGGTCCCAAAGAGTCAAATTCATCATTATTCAAAAACGTACGTGGAAAGATACACACACTTTTCATTTGCCTTATTAATATACATAAACACTCCACTATACACTGAAAAATCCCTGCCAAAACACTGTGTCACCAGGAACAAGCAACTCCCCTAGAGAAGAAACAAGGAAAACAGCAAAACAACCCAAAAACCTCTGACTCAGACACAGCAGACACTGAATTAAGTTCTGAAGAGTACACTGGGCCCAACCAGAGAAGTGGCAAATAAAAGCTCAGATGGAATAGAAGAGTGAGAAGGAACATCAAGTAAGAGATGAAGCTTTTGTCAGAGGAGAATGCCAGAGAAGGAAAGCAGATCACAATTTAATCAAACCCTGAAGGACAGCACCTTCTCCACTGTTACCATTCCATCCCTACTCCACCCAGCTGCACAACAGCCTCCCATCATTACCCACCCAACACAAAGCATCTCCACATAATCATCACTTCAATCATGCCAGTCACTAACAGAACAACTGATTATCCCTCTGCAGGGAAAGTCTGGGGAGGATGAAAAAATACAAAGGTGAGAAAGTTTAAGAACATTTGAAAATGTATCAAATTTAAATTAAAGACATTTCCAAGTAATCATAAAAGGCAAAAGGTAGCATGCAAGTCAGTCCCAAATGTCAATCTTTTGAAGCCCTTTATTTTAAAGTGTCAACTGTAGTACAAAAGGCTCTTTTTACATTGCTTTCTGCAGTAACAGATTTTCTTACATCCAACAAAGGCAAACCTCATCATTCTGGACCACCTGTGGCCTGTCCTGTGCAAGCAACGGGAGGTGTGTAACCTTTATACTCAAGCTTGGAAACATAAATAACACTTGCACATGCAAAAGAGAATATTACCGTTGTTGTCTTTAGGCCACAGGTGGAGAACTGGCATCTCACAAGGTGCATGTGGCTCACAGGGAAAAATTCCTGTCTGCTGAGTCCTGAGCTGCTGTTCAGTACATGGAAAGCACTCCATAAACTCCAGTACATTGAAAATATGTTTCAAACTTCTTTTGCTGTGAGATAACTCGAAAAACTCCAAGTCTTTGTAGAACATTAAAGTTTGAAGCTCTTGCTGATTTTATTTCCCTGTCTCCCCAGATGTGGGGATGTGGCTGCTCACGTCATGCCAGTCCCTCTCACACGCTGGCAGACTCTAAGGAGCACAACCTCAGCTCCATCCTCCTTTCTGCCATAAGGCTTCCACAGAGCCCTTACACTAAGGAGTAAATAAATTTGTCAAAATTTATTCCTTCTGTGCACTAATGGCATGAGATTTCAGATTCTGGGTCAGTCTCCTGAACTTCTTTCATGTATAGTTCAACATGCTTTCCTTTTCTCTTGTGACTCAGGCCAACTTCTACCTAAAAGCCATTTTCACGGGTATTTTATATTGTCTAAGTAGCACAAAATTCAATATAAAAGGCAAACTGCTTCAATATTAACTACACCTATTGGTGGTAGCTATCATCCTATCATGATCTCCATAATTTGCAGTGATAAGATACTGGACTTTGAACTGAATTTACAGTCTTATTTTAGGTTTATCAACTGTAAATGAGGTAAGAACATTGCAACTCCAAACCACACCCACCAGATGGATTTTGAAAGGCAGTCTGGGAGACACGTAGCAGTAAAATATTATAGAGTCATGTAATATCCTGAACTCTGTAACAGGATTATTAAAACTACTAAAAAATAATCTAATGTACATTAATTACTGGATTATGAGGCAACAAACCAAGATGAGTATATGCCACCAGCATAAGGCAGATGAAAAAAGCATACAGGATTCTGGAGTTCAACAGAGGAGAGAACTCCAGCAAAGTTAACATAATACAACAATAAATCAGACCAATAGTCAGCCCTGTGCAGCAACCTCTCTTTGTATTTACTTCAACAGCAGATATACTAAAATAGCGATAATAAAAGAGCAGCGTTTACATGAACACATATTGCTGAAAAGGCAGCAAAAGAAAGAGGTCAGCATACAATGGTGGTTTTTTATTTTTCCTTAAATTGATATAGTCTGGAAAAGTTTAAGTTCAGAAATTTCCTGGGCATAGGTGGGGAATGCTCCTGATGGATTTTCCATTAATTTTCCCCACCACTTTCTGAAACGATGTCCACTCATCTCACACTAACAATACTGGACAGCCAGCAATTCCACAAAATAACTGCAGGGAACCATCCTGTTCTGATCTGCCTTCTGGTCGTTTCAGTTCATACTCCCAAGCCCTTGCAGTAGAAGAGACAGGGAAAAACCTGTTCTAAAAGCAGAAATATTATTACCATCTCAGCAGATTCTATACAATTTCCCTGGATTCAGTAAAGATAGAAATTAAATAAAATTAGAAGAGAACTGCAGGGATAAGAGGAAAGAAAAGTCTCTCTTGCAGAAGGAAGTCAAAACAACTCAAATTATTTACCTTAGCAAATCAAAAGCTAGTATGACTTTTCTACAAGTACCAACAGGACAAACACCAGGGAAAGAGAAGAACTATTTCAGCCTAACATAATGTTGCCAAAAACAAGCCTGTATAGTTTTAGACTGAAAAATGAAAAAGTATTTGGAGAATCAGAAAATTCGGCTCTTGTACATTATTTAAATGTAAACAGTAGAGACAAAAGGGCTCTTTTAAGTACTCTCTGGTACTTTTAAGACAGCAATTTTCCTAAATATAATGCCATTACATGTACCTGTGTATCTGGGACACAACCACATGCAATGCGAAGGGACAGGCCTGAAAAACAACCAGAAACTGCCATGTAAACCTATGTATTCTTTTGTGTTCTCTCTCAAAGACTCTGCACAGGACTTCTTAAACAATTTCTATTCAAGTGAGAACAGACCAATACCAATACATACTATAAAGAGCTGAATTGTTAAGCAAAGAGCTTTTGCCCTGGAGGCACTTCTGAATAAGAGTATTTGAGAAACTTTAGGTAAAATTAACTTTTTTGTAATTTGAACTACCACATCCTTACTGTCCAGACACGAGGCAAACACACTGTAAGTGGAGAGAGTAACCACAGAACCAAAACCCACAGACAGTATCTGATATCAGTTCAGCTTCAACAACATAAATACTTGTGAGATTCAGTGCTTGGAATCTCTCTAGAGAATCTCAATTTTAAATTTTAATTAATGAAGGAATGTAATTCTTTAGCAGATAGATTTAACTTTTAAGAACCAAACCCACTTATTATGGTCTTTTAGATCATATTTTGGCTTTAATGTCAGCATTACTCCAATAGGACAAGTACTACTACTGTGGGTATATCAGTATCACTGAACTAACAAAAAAAGCTTTCCATCCTCATACAAACCATTTTTTTCACACAAACATAACTGCTTTTCAAAACTCTCTTGTGAAATAATTTTCTCCAAAACTAAAAAAAAAAATCCAATTTTGTTTAACAACTCCCCAGGCAAGAAAAATGAAAGAGTAAAAGTAAGAATATTCCAAAAAGTCAGCAGCATTACATTTCTGTGATGTGCTTTCAAAACTACATGTAGAAAATTAAAATGGCTTTGAACCAAAAAAAATAAATGGTTATTCAAAATTTTGCTAACAAATAAATTAAAGAGGTAACAAACAACAAAACAAACACCACCCTCCCCCACCAAACCCCCACAGAATTGAGACTGGATATCGCTTCTTGAACATCTTTGAATGTCTCGTGCCCAGCATGCACTGCCTGCCACAGCACCCAAGAACGAGCTCTCTGACCTGCAGAGATAACACCAATACGCTACAAGAAAGCCAAGCCCTCAGCAATCACCGTGGTTACACATTTCAAAAAGTTCTGTAACACTAAGCTACAGTCCCAAGTTCACTAATGTATGTTCCAAGTAATGGTTCACAGCCCTTTTTTTTCACAAACATGTTTCCCCATCCCCCTTCAGATGAGCAGACACATGTAATTCACTTTCTGCTGCATCATTTATCTGGTTGGTAGGCTTCAAACTCAGACTCGCTCTTTTTTCCAATAGATACATAAGCAGCCATTGTCAGGTATTATTTCAAACCGGTCTTAATTCTCCAACATAGAAAAATGCCAATTTTGCTCTCCAAATGAGAAATATTATCAACAAGATCAAAAGCAAGTAACAACAGCAGCAGAACCAGCAAAATGCAGCAATTTGGATTCTGCTGATTTTTGTACAAGACTCAAAAATTAAATAGCTGATTTATTATCTATTTTCATCAACCCAAGTCTAGATCTGGTGTGGTATTTTAAAATTTGAAAAGTGGTATTTTCAGTACTGATGTCCTAATGCTGTTACTTGCTTTCACTATCAGAAAGCCATTACTGTCTCCAGTGATCACACTGAAAGCTACTGATAGTGATATAGCTACCACTATTTTTGTACAGTTTATCTGAAAACATAATACATCGCTTAAACAGGAACTGCAGCTCTGGGTTGGCGAAACAGGTTTTCAGAGTGACATGCTAAGTATAAAAATACAAAGTGAAAAGACCTTTGTCAATAAAATTTAACACATAGTTTGCTAGCAAGTGGAATCTTGTGTGAGGCCTCCCAGAAGGCTCAGAGCAACTAAATAATGTTCTGAAAACAGGAAATACACAGTTCTACCCACAAAGATGTGACATGGGGCACTGGAAAGCAGCTGTTGGTATTCCAGCTGGATCAGTGGCAGCTGTACTCTACAGTCAAGGTATTAAGCAAAAAAGTATGAACTGTTACATTGTGCTTTCCCCTGAGGATGTCGTGAGCCTGACTGCTAATGATGAAATGAGAGAATATTTCTGTGCCGTAAGAAATTCACTGTGATTTATTTAGCACTGCCTTCTACAGGCAGGAGGAGGGCTCAGGGACACCAAAGCCACCACAACCACCAGCAGCTGCGTAAGACAGGAATGACATACAAACCTCAAAGTTGGTGTAGGGTGGTAGATCACTGGGTGGTGGGGAAAAAACAAGTTGGGGAAAAAAAAGCAGAGCTGGGTCTTCCTAGAAAACAAGCTACGAACTGTGACACGAGCAGCTCTGCTTCAGGTGCAGATGGGCTAAGAGCACATGTACATTATGGACCTGAAAAAAAAGTGTCACTCGTGGAAGTCAGAGTAAATTTATACTCATGGGCACAACTTCATTTGCTGGTTCCAAAACTCTTGCTAGACCACTCTGGATAGTCACAAGATCCCACAGAACAAAGTCTACTGCATAAATCAAAATTCTGTGCTGATCACAGTTGAGTATTTGGGGAAGGGGAAGGACCAAAAAAAATTACAAAAGTCCTTATTTTACCACAACAATCTCAGTAGCTGCATTCCAGGGGGCCTACATGTGGCTAAGCCATCACTAGGTAAACGATACCGTGCAATTCTCAAACATCCCTTCATTCTCCTGAAAACTCTGCAAGAGTTTAAAGGGATTTATGGGTTGTATATTCAAAAGTCCCCCAAAATACTCAATTTGCACTTCCTTCATTTCCAGGACTCATTTACAACCACAAGCACTCACCTACTCCATGACCTCATGTGCCAAATACAACAAATAGGTCAGTTTGTATCTGACCTACAGATCTCCAGGTGAGGCAAACATCAGATATAGGCAGCTTACAATTTAGAGCCGCCTCAAACAAAAGGAAAACAAATTCCACTGCAGGGTGGGATCCCCCTAAGGGATGGCTTCTTAACCCAAGTTTAGCACTCCAAGCCTTCTCCATCCTCTGATCTTTCCTCCACCTTCTTTACAGCTTGACAGAAGCAAAGTCTTTCATATTTTAGAGGCCTATATTTAGACTGAACAATTAATAGGAACTTTTATGTCACAAATATGGGCTACTTCCCAAAATCTTGGTAGATCCTCCTTCCAATGGTTATAGTATCTTAAACATGTGAGAGGGTAAGTATGTAAGTTCCTCATTTAATGATGTGGCCCAAGCTATCACAGAATAGTTTAAGGTTGGAGAAGACCTTTAATATCATCAAGTCCAGCTGTCAACTCATCACTACCACAATTCACCATTCAACCATGTCCTCAAGAGCCAAATCCACCCATTTCTGAACACTTCCAGGGATAGTGACTTGAGCACTTCGCTGGGCACCCTGTTTACAATCCTTCTATGAAGAAATTTTTCCTAATATCCAATCTAAACCTTCCCTGGTGCAGGTTGAGGCCATATCCTCTTGTCCTGTCATTTAATCCCTGGGAGAAGAGACCAATCCCCACCTGGCTACAACCTCCTTTCAGGGTGTTGTAGAAAGTGAAAAGATCTCAACACGTTCTTCACTGAGAACACAGAACACAGACCTCTAAGAGCTCAGACAGAACACCAGTCAGAAACTGAGAAGTTTTTGCAGTCCGCTTGCATAAAAGTAGATGACACTAAATTAAAAGGGATTTCCCCACAGATAATGCAGGCCACATGCACTGAAATAAAACACTAAATACTTGTATGACAGCATCTAAGAGAAAGCTACTGAGAAGCATTCTGAAACATGTATAGATGTGCTATTAAGATGCGCTATTACAATTAATTAGGTTAATTTTGCATATTTACTCACACGTTAATGGAAAAGCATAGTAGTAGACCTGAGGAAAGGTGGAGAATTTAGTAATACTGAAAATAAACAGTTTGTAACTGTATCTTTTTCTAAAGTTAATTAGTGTCTCCCCCCCACCTACATCTTTTCAGATCACTGCATGCAAACTTATGACTGACACCACACACATCATGACACTTACGTGACAGGAGGCCAGGTGCATGCAGAATTTAGGATAACCAGAGGTAAAAATGCTGGGGGGTGGGGGACAATGACAACATGATGGGGGACACAAAAAAATGAATCTGTTAACTTGCTGGAGAGGTTGGGAAGGCAACATTACAAAAGCAATGGAGCTTTTGCCAAAGACAAGACAACTTACACAGATTTACAGCTTCATGCAGACGTGTAGGTGGAAACACATGGACACTTTTCTACAGTAAATTTCACTTGGAATGGAAACTTTACCTCTCATTTCAGCTGGATCCCAAAGTGCTGTGCAACTATGCCTCTCAAAAGGTAATCCTTCTACAAAACTAAGGGAATCTTCCTTGAAGTTCTATGTGCAAAGCAAGAGGTCTAACCAAAGGGATAATCAAATGCCAAGATTCTGATTTACTTGCAGAAAGAAAATGCAACATTTCACTTCAAATGTGCATTTCAAAAAGTAAAACAACACCTTCAGTAATAATAACACCTTTGCACTAAGAACCTAAACTATTCAGAAGCATCAACTAAATTAATTTGACTCCCTTATCTGTCTGTGGAAGGAGAGGCAGTACCTTCCCCTACCCATTTAGTGTCAATTTTTTAATTTCTGAGAAAACTGTGAATTTCTTTTACTTACATGAATTATCAATTTAACAAGCACTATGAAGTCACATAAATGCTGCATCATCTTATGAATGCATCTGCTATTTAATGTTTTTCTACCTGACACCTAAATAATATCGGTCATTTCTCTTACACTGCAGTTTTCATCCACAAAGCTCATTTCCCACAAGTAGCGTCCCAACAGCACATGAAGGTCCCAACTGCAGACACCACCACTGCTTCATAAAGATCAGCTCTACCGTGTTCAGACATGAGGGTAAGGAAAAACTCACACACCTTGGTACAACCCTTCAACTATGGCAGCAGCACAGAGCTCTAGGGGGGTTTGATTCTGACATTGCAGGTGATGGTGCAGTGATACCAACAGACAAACTCCTGTCAGAGCAGAGGAAATGCCAGCACAGCTACAGCGGCAGAGTCTGAGATCCACGTGAGAACATCAGCCCTAAGAGGCTGTCCAAATTTGACAGCACACTACTTCATAAACCCAGGTACCAGTGAGCACTACTCCAGAACAATTTTACTTTTTTATTTAGAAAAAGAAATCACTGGCAAACAAGGTGTCAAGTGAAACAGGTCATCTCCTTACGAGAACAAGTTCATTTCAGCCATGACATGAAACGAATCTGGAAAGGTTCTCAAATACTACAGAAAAATCGTGACAATGAAGCCACCAGAGCAGGAATGTGTTCCTTCTCCTTTCTAGCTATCTGAAGCCTGACAGACCTTAAGCTACTCATTAATGAATTGCTCTAAATCAGTTTGTTCCATTTTTGAGTTCTGGCTGTGGAAGTGAGAAAGCCCCGAGGAAAAAGTTGTGAAATGACCTGTAGCTGAAACTTGTTTTCCTGTTGCACTTGGTAAATCTGCATATCTGCTTACTGATCCCTCTTGAAGCACAGTTTCCTGGAGTCAGAAAATTCCTACCTAGCTGTGCTGAAGGATCTTTAAAGTCACTGAGTTCTCAGGCATTGAAACCAGTGCTGCACTCTATTACGGAAGCTTCATTCTCTTATCTTAAAAAAAATAAAATAATAATCAAGAACAAATTAAAATAATCTCAAAATATGAATAAGCTTTCTCTAAAAGATCCCTGCTGCTTGTCTGGAAAAATCGAAATTACGTTTAATCACTGAATACAGAAACTGAAGTAGAGCAGTCAAGCAAAACCCTGAGTGCTGGGGATGGGGCAGGTGATGTTGCCTGGTCTTCTCCAGCAGCACAGAAGTCCTAAGTTGCTCCTCAGTTCCACAGGCACCACACATTCCCTGAATCCTGAGAGCTCCTTGCGAAAAATGACTGCTCTTACACATTTTCACTTTCATCCAGAAATCATAACAAAAATCACCCCATCCATCATTCTCCATGACCAAGTAGCAAATAGTGCTCTAAAGCAGAGGGCATAAACTATTCCATTCTTTCAAACTACCATGGACTTGGCTTAATTAGCAATTAAAAGCAAGTAGTACAAATGTTCCTTTCTCACTGCACATAATGGAGCCATCATTGTTCTCAGATTTTTGGCCACAATGTGAGCCCCAAGTTTGCAACTGGCACTACAGGAAAACATTCTACCATTCAAAAGCAAAAAACAAGCTGCCACCACAGAAGAAAATCAACTAATAAAGACACACACAATTTAAGATGACTGCATTTTTACTGGCAGGGACTAAACAGATTGCAACATTCCAATTCCACATTACTCCTCATATAGATTGAACACATCTACACTCACAGATGAACTGAAGACAATCTCCAAGATCAGGCATCACAGTCCTACGTAACGATCATATCTCCACCATCCATAATTACCTAAGGAACCCTTACCCAATCTTCCACAATTCTTTCACCTGTCCCAAATACATCTGCCTCCAATACATTTCCACATGGCAATGCAGCTTCTGCCATGCTCTCCACCTTTTCTAATATAGCAAATGCCTCCTCTCCAGGTTCCATTCTACTATTAATACTTTTTTCAAATTACTTATATCAAATAAACTTCTAAAGATTACTTGCACAGAGACTATACAGTGAAAAAAATCCCACCCATTCAGCAAAGACGGACAGTGTATAACTAATCCCAGAAAACTGTCAAAACTAATAAATTTTTAACACATGAACTTGTAAGTTAACAGAGACCTTTAAAGGTAGAAAATGAGATCTAATTCTACTCATTAGTTAACATGGACTCTGATGGTTTCTGGGATCTCATCTTACTTAGGCAACAAAAATTAACTCTGCTATAAGCGTACACACCGCCAAATCCTCCCCATATATAACCAGAAGAGGCATTAAAGCCATTTCAACTATTAATTTTCTCCACACAATAACCACATTAAGAAAGTCCTCAACTACAAAAACATAACTAATTTGTTAGTTAAATTCCACGTGCTCCTACACTAAAGGTAGGATGTGGCTCTATGCTCAGGCACATGGTGGGATTTTTGGTGTTATTCTGTGCGGGGCCAGGACTTCCACTTTAATAATCCTTGTGGGTGCCTTCCAACTCAGGATATTCCATGATTCTAAGTCTATTTGAGGGGTTTCATAAAGGCACCAGAAGAGGCTGGCTCAGACATGCATCGGTCATACCGCCTGATGCTTCTAGTTTTGTTTCCATGCACAATACTTTTTAAAAATATTTTCCTCTTAAGCAAGGAGTACAGAAGTATGTACTGTTCTGATCCAAAACCAGCTGAACAGTTTCTAACCACATTTCTTTTTCAGAAATGATGCAGAATAAAAGCTATACTCACCCTTTCCTTTGAATTAAAAAAGGAACAAATGGATACTCATTTCTGCTTAAAAGCAAGTAAAAAACATTTAAGTAGCAACAGATAACACTTGAAAACCGATAGTCCTTCAGAGTTTTGTAATCTCCCACTCTTGAAAACTTACAATGTTCAAATATTAACAAAATCACAAATTCAAAGGCTCTGCCCTTCCAACCATTAAAACACAGGAGAGATTAAAAATACTCAGAATTCTGCACACCACACTAGACTAAGAACAAATAAAGCGTCGAGAACCACGGTATGTAAACTCTACCCTTTGTTACTATATTTGTAACATGCCCAGAAGCTCCATTAAAGTTTACCAACCAATGTACATAATTTTTGCAGCTCTTTATTCTTCCCAATATCATTCCACTTCTTCTCTCCTACCAGAGGTTGCTTATGACATGCTTTATGATGTTATATAATGGATGTTCTCCATTTTTCTTATCCTTCCACTTTTTCCTTAGCTCTTCCTACACTTTGTTGTATTAAACGGCACCATTAAATTCTCTAGATCAGCATCATTCTCTCTTACACAGGCTTTCAATTCCACACTTCAAACTGTTTCTTGCCCTTTCAACATATCCATCTGTATCTTCCACATTTGTTCAGCTTTCTTTATCCTTCAAATCTAAAGGCAGCAAAACATGACATGAGAACAGACACATGAGAGTTCTTCGCCTTCATTTACACCTTGAGGAAAGAGTAAAAGCAATACTTTCTTTACTCTTCCGTTCCTTGAGGGATAAGGAGGGTAAAGGGAAGCAACAGCCTAAGATAAAGACTTAGACAACACAGCCAACATCTTAATTTTAAAAATGGGAGAGAGTTTTGTTAGAACTCAGAGCATGTAACTCTTACTTAAACTTTTTCACATCCTACACAAATTCTCTACAATTTTGTTACCTCTGTTTTGTTCCCGTTTACCCTGTTTATAAAATATTTTGAGGCATGCCCCAGCAACACCAAACACCTAAATGCTACTTAAGTTAGCAGTAATGTTTAGATGGCAACCAGGCACAAGATTCAGGTAGCTGCTGGAAAGAATAAAAACACTATGATTCACACACTGCCATTCCCTTCACCCCCCACCCGGTCTGTATCACTAAATCACCCATTCAATTCCTTTGTTTCCTACTCTAAGTATCCTTTTTCCACCCTTCTTCCACTTCCTTTAACTGAAAATGTCTTCCTTTTATTTCAATACTATTGTCTGAAAAACCTTCCCAAAAGACTGCTTCATTTCTCCACTTCCCTAAAATCAAATGGCAGCCTGATTTTCATAAGTCATAGGTTCAAACATAATTCATGAAGCACTCAACCTAGATCCCTCAGGATCTTTCCTTCATTCAGAGTTTTTTTTCCTATATAGTCCTTCTCACATACATTCTCTCCTGCTGCACACATGTTCGGACCTGAACCTGTCCCAAGTCTCTTTGTGGCAGCGTAACTTCATGAAACACTTACTTTTCCTTCACAGACAGTTACGAAGCCAAGTCACTACACTTATTCCATCCCTCCTCTCCATGAAGGAAGAGAAGTTGTGGATGTCCCATCCGTAGGAGTGCTCAAGGACAGACCGGATGGGGCTTTAAGCAAGCTGGTCTAGTGGGAGATGTCCCTGCCCAAGGCAGGAGAGTTGGAACTTTGATGGCATTGAAGATCCTTCCAAACTATTCTGTGATTCTATGATTCTATGTAATCTAGTCCTGGCAACCTATAAATCCTGGCTTCCAAAATACAGGTAAGCCATTTTCCATAAGAAAATAAGGAGCAATAGTCTTATAAACATGTCCGCAAAGCCTTCTCTGCTGAAGGCTGAACAAACCAGGATCTCTCAGCCATTCTCCAAACTGCAGCTTCCCAGTCCTTCGATCACCTTTACAGCTCTTCTCTGGACCCTCTCCAGCCTAGCCACATCTTTTTTGTTTACTGGGGACCAAAACTGCACACAAATATTCCAGGCGTGGCCTGACCAGTGCTGAGTAGAGTGCAACCATCACTCCTCTGTCTTTGCTGATGATGCCCTTGTTGATGCAATCCAGCACCCCACTGTCTCCCTTTGCCACAGCTGCACATTGCTCATTTTTACTGAGCTAAACCAACCGGGACCCTGAGGTCCCTTTCCACTGAACTGCTTCCCACCCAGAGAGATCCCAGACTGTGCTGCACTCCTGGATCATGTTCTCCCAAATACAAGACCTTACATTTATCTTTGCTGAACTTCGTAAGGTTCTCATCAGCCCATTTTTCCATCCTATCCAGGCCTTCCTGCAGGGTGGCTCTCCTTTTTGCAGGTCCACTTCCCACTCAGTTTGGTACCATCAGCAAAATTCATGAGGGTGCACTTGATTCCACCATCCAGATCGCTTATGATAGTATTGAACAGTGGCCCAATATCAATCCCTGGGGACCCCACTTGTGACAGGCAGCTAGTTTGAGAAGGAGCATTTCCCACCCTGCTCTGGGTGCTATCCATCAGCCAGCTCCCACAATCACAGAGATCCCCTGTCTGGAACATAACACATCAGATGCTCTAGGAAGAGATTGTGGGAAACTGCATGGAAAACCTTGAAAACCAGGAAGGCAACGTCCACCACTCATCCCATATACAACCAAGCAGGTTGCTCTGTGCTAGGAGCCCATCAGGTTTGCCAAGAACAATTTGCCCTTGGCGAAACCATGCCAGCTTATCCCAATCATGTGCTTCATCTGACTTGTGACAGCCCCCAGGAGGATTCGTACCATAACTTTCTCTGGGACTGAAGTAAGACTGATGGGCTAATAATATCCTGTGTTCTTGTTTAAATCAGTCTTGAAGATGGGGCAACACGAGCCTTCTCCCAGTCTTCTAGAACATTCCCCAATCTCCATGACTTCTCAAAGATTAAGGAGAGCAGCTTCCCAACAGTATCAACCAGCTCTCTTAACACCCTCAGGTGGATAATTTTTAGGGGTCAAGCTCCTGTAATAATTCACACCCCAATAATTCCCTCATTGACAGTAGGCCTGTGCATGAAACGGGATTTTTGTTCCCAAGGTCTGGGGCCTTAGAGTGTGGGTAAAGACAGAGGTGAAAGAAAGCTCTGGCTTTTTAGCATTGTTGGCAACTAATTCACCCCTCCTATTTAACAGTGGGCCAGCATTCTCCTCTGTTTGTGCTTGTTGTTTATGATCCTGAAGTATCCTTTCCTGTAGATTTTGACATGTCCAGCCAATTTCAATTCCAGCTGAGCTTTTACTTTTCTGACTGCACCTCTGCACGCTCTGGCAACACCCCTGTAGTTCTCAGTGAGCATTTGTTCACTTTTCCATCCCTGGTACACTCCTCTTTTGGTTTCGAGCAGGCTCAGGAGCTTGCAGTAAGTCAAGGGGATCTCTTACTCTACCTATTTCCCTTCCATTTAAAGGGGATGAACTGGTTTGATGCTTCCAAAAGAGCATTCTGCAAGAATACCCAGCACTCACTAGAGCTCCTTTATCCACCATGGAATTGTTGCATGGAATCCCTCCCAGCTCAGCTCTGAGCAACCAGAAGTTGGTTCTTCTAATTTCTAAAACCTCTTAGTAATAACTTTCAATAACAGTTATTTAAAACTAGTGAGTTTTCTATTTTTACTAGAGTTATTTTTGATCTGAAACAGTTCTCCAATGTGGTTCATCAGAACAGGCCCAAAGATGGTTCCACTTACACATCTAAGAAGCAACAGAGAATACTTAAAATTCTGTCACCTAAAAGAAAAATACCTAAAAATAAGGCCTTAACTTCAATTCACTAGTCTACATTCCTGTGCAAGTAAGTTTTCAATCATAATGAAAACACTGCTTAAATAAAAACTTAAAATGGCAACTACAATGGAAGCAGCACAGTACTGCCAACAAAAATATACATCTCTTGGCTCTATTTTAAAAGCTGTTGCACTGGATCTTTTGTCTAATGCTGCAAATTATATTCTGAAATTTTTCAGAACTTTAAATTCTCAAAATGGAAGCAGAAATTTGATGAAAAGCACATTCACAATTCAGTCTCCTTTAGACTTTAATAACCAATCAATATTGAGAAGTGAATCATAATCCTCAAATGCCACTGTGAGAAAAGGAAATTACTTACAGCCATTTTAACAAACAACAATTAATTTAACAACTCACCACAAAAGAAATTCATATGTAGACATACAGTGTTCTGTTTGTAATTCACCACTCACTTTTAGTCACTCCCTTTACAAAACTGTAAATGAGCTCTTAATTCTACATCTTAATTAAATAAGCTTCTGCCATGAAGGCTACGTAGCAGATTCAAGAACCATAAAGGAAGGTAATTTGTCAATACAGCTCTGATGGTGATCCACACATCCTCTCACACTCTGAAGTGAAAGTACCTGATAAACAATATTCTTCAACTCCCAGACACATTTAATGGGGGTTTTGTTCGTTAGCATGGTATTTTACGTACATAAGGAATATTTTTCTAGTTCTTTAAATATAAAGAATAGTATTATCAAGAATAATACCTGAACCACTGCAAAACTTTAACAGAGGCTCATTTTAGAAATGTACCATTCAACAAACTTTATTATTGCCACAAGCGAACTATCAAATGGCCCATACTACTTGTGGCAGCATCAGCAGAACTCATCCTGAAAACATGCTTTGAACAGATCCACATTTAAACAGGCCAGTCTTGCAAAGAGCTTTTCCACATAGAATTACTCTATTATGGCTGTTTCTTTAGTCTGCCTATCCATAAAGTGGAAACCTATAATAAATATTTAAGTATTTTCTCTTGCTTTACTGAACTTCACTCATCCAATGAACTCAGATTAAACTAAATTAAACACAATTCCCTTCTTTCCTCACACCAAAAATGTTCTGTAAGGTACTAAGATTATCCTCTGAGGTGCACCTATACAAATGCTGGCAGCCTTTGCAGGCCTCCATATAAGACCACTTATTTCAATTTTGTCTGCTTTTAACTACAAATAAGCATTCTGCTAGTGAGCAATATCAACATTTTCTACAAAAAGTCAACTGGTCTCTATAACAACACCTCAAGTTTAATAGGTACCACTTCAATGTTTTAATTGTGAAAACATATTACCCAAACATTACACTTCGAACACTACAGCTGCAGGACTTCACCAGGAAAAGGGGTTAAAACAAAAAAAGTAACTTACATGTTTTATATGTAAAATACAAGATAGGTGTGACACTAAAGGACTGAATTTGTATTCCTGTATCTATCTGCATTCAGGATGAGCAGGACAATGGTTCAGCTCCTGGAATTACCTGATCCAATACAAAAACCTGCCACCCAGCTCAGTTCTGCACTCACCTCACACCCACAACCCACCTCCTTAATTCATTTCTGCAGAAGCTCATCCAAGCCCTTTAAGCAGTAACTAGTTTTTACACAACTATTTAAGTGTTCTCCAACTGCAAATATACACATTTCCTTCCATTTCAGACTGTTGAAAACACAGCAAAATCCCTCCCACCATCCACAAATTTTACCACATGAAGACCAGAAGAAATATTTTTGTTCAGTAATGTGAGAACAACCTGATTGAATAATCTGTAAGGCTGGAAACCATAACTTAATTTCTCCACAGAACATAAGTTTGACTAATTGTCAGTGGGACAAATAACAGTGGGCCATGGTATGTAACTCCGGCACTGGAAAGTCTTGTGACAAGTGTTAATCAGGAAAAGTTCACTTTACAGCCATAAACATTTTCCATGACTCTCTTTAATTTTGTATCATCTTACTAATGTAAGGAAAGCAAGTGTTTCTACATGCACCAAGTTATCCAAGTATGAAACATCTACTCTTTTCTAAAATGGTATAACAAACATATGGCATAGCTTTTAGGAGATGCTTTCAACACTTACTTCAGATGGTATCAACATTTGCAGATAGTTTTACCTCTATAATTACCAAGTCCACTCAGCTCACTGCAGTGAACAAACAGCTTTACAGGCTGGCAAGAGGCAGAGAGCCATGCTGAAAGCACACCTGAATAATACCATGCAGCAATAAAGCTTTAGATTCCTTTTTCACATACTGTACCTGAATTCACCTGGAGAGAAATTTGAAAGCTAGAAGCCGGGAGTATCATGATGCACAAAAGGATCAAAGATTAAATTACTGGAATGGAAAACAGTTGTGTCCCACTCTTGCCACAGTTTTTCTTCACACTTTCGAAAGTTAAATAATTCAACAGAACCTCTATTCCTCAGCTGCTAAAATACAGCAGTAGTTCCCTCTCTCCTCCAGCCTGAACCACTGCCCACCTTGGCTGATTATTCAAGTCAGTAGGGCATGAATCGCCATAACTTGATGCACATGTACCACTTAAGAGAAGCAGACCACTTCAGCCTCCAAACTCAGTAGATCAGTATTTAAAAGCCACAATATGTAACATGCACTCAACAAAGAAAAATCTTGCATTATATTCCCTATTAAGAGTCTCCGGATAGCGAAGATACAGCTTGCTGAAATGCAAATACCAACACACCAAGTGTCCTGCAATCCTAATTACACCTCTACAAAAGCATGTTGTTTGCGGACATGAGATCCATCCTTCTCTTAACACATTAAAATGACAAGTGTAATGTTTCAGACTTCATCAATTTTCTTGTCCTCAGGAAGTAGTACCAAACCCATATTTTACACTTAAGGAACAGCCAAAATATTCAGGGATATATGTTTAGAGCAATAAAATTCCACTATTTAAAAAGAAAAAATGCCTCGAACACTAGTTGTGAAAGTATCAAAACATGCTAATTATTTCACATTTAATGGGTAATGTCCATTTAAAAAAAAAAAGTTGCTTTCAATACTAGACAAAATACAAATATTGCAGACCTATAACCAAGTACCAGGATACACAACTATTATATACAGTATGGTTGTAATTTCCAAGTATAAACATGGTACAACAATGAACTATAGAATGTGCCACCCATTATACCTTAGTTGGATCTTAAAGAGCTGCACCCTAGTAACACAAAGACCAAACTGCATACAAAAAAAACCTGATCTTAATCTACAGCTCAGTTAAAATTATCCAATAAACACACTTTAAAAAGTGACATCTTCAAAAAAGACCAGAAAACCAGTTCCACCCATAACACAATTTACAAAATTTTATCCAACTTCAGTTTGCTCCACAGACAATACACTAGATAATAAATAAATAATAGGAAATGCACAACATATTAAAAAAAAAAAAACAACAAACCCACCAAATATAAAGGAACAACTCAGATACAAATTTACAGAATTTGGAGAGGCTGCCCACTTCCTGGAATGCCTTACAAATCTCTCCTGGTACCAATTCCCAGTTTCTCAATTCCCAGTACTGCCATTATATAAGACAAACACTCTTAATTCTTTTTCAAGCAATATTTCTTTGTTTTGATGAAAATAAATCAAGCCAAAATGTTTCCAAAGTTATTTAAAAAGAAACCAAAACCACTTTATTACACTGAGACTAACCTGCTAAAATGTTTTCCTGCATAATTATTTTTCAAGCAGCTTGTTATAAATAAAACTGAGGTTATTTAATTATGGATTAGTAGGAAATTAACATTAATGTCAATACTGAAGGGAAAAGGTCAACATATACTAATTCACACCATCCAAAACTATTTTTAAACAAGCAAAACCTACAACTGTAAGAAAAATGAAATATTGTCACTGTGCACTTATTTCGTAAGCTTTATAAAAACACAGATAAGCATTCTGTTAATGTTGTCAACACATGTGGCCTTTACACAAAGGAAATACAATTTTTAAAATCAGCTGGAAAACAAAAGGGCTGCAAAACCATGAGCGGTAACACAGACTAAAACATGGCATATTGTGTGGAACTACTTCATCTCTCTGAATCGACTTCAACATCAATACTTTTAAATGGAAACATGCTTCAGATTTTGTCCACAGGATATGACAAACTGATTAAACTCAATGAATAGGAATTAACAAGCATCTTATACCCAATACATCAGACCAGCTACATCAACCTACATCTGTATAGATGCCAATTACAGCTTATGAAACGATGGTTTGTCACTGCAATCAAGTCAACTTTGGCTAAACACTGAAAACATCATAAAAAAAAAGGAAAAGGAAAAAAGAAAAGGGAAATGCTTTGCAATTCACTTCCAATACAATGGATATCCTCGCCCTCCCCCCCAAGTAATCTTTAAGCTTCATCTCCTGCCAGAACGTCTTCCTGGGAGAAAGAGACATCAAGACAGCAGGGGGTTTTTTGTTTTGGGGTTTTTTTCCTCCTTTATGTTAATGTTCTTCTCAACTACGGAAGCATAACAGTGAGCACTTTCTCCTACATAGACTGACTACGTTGGATTTCCAGCATTTCAACCAGTTTGAAAGGTGATCCCTCTATTTCCCTTCCCTCTTCCCCAAAATCACACTAACTGCAAACTATGATTTTCAAGCTCCTTTTTCTGCACAATAAACACAAAATTTTTGGCAATAGAAAATTCCATTCCTTTGTCACACATACAGCATGTACACTATTATAATGAAGTTTGATTTCTTTTGGCTTATCACATATGCAATGCACAGGGCAACATTACAATATTCCCAACCCTTAGTCTATACCTTCAATAATTCATAAAACTGTATAGATCTCATGTCTTATCTGCTTTTTTGATTTGCTACACCCAGTAGCAGGGCTCGGCTTACTTCGTGATACTACAGCCCATATATCCCACAAAGTAAAAGCACCAAAAAGGGGGGATTGCAGACCTGGAGCACAAACAGAACCCACAACTAAATTAAAGCTCTAGACACGAAGCTTCCTCCATCCCTGAAAGAGATCCCAGTTTTATTATTATTAAATCCTGTCAGGGTGTGGCTTTATTAAACCAAAATTCCCGCTGCAATAGCCTCGTGCAATCCCCTCCACACCAATGCACACATTAGTGAACCCCACCAAAAATAGGGAGTGTCTTCTTGCACCCAGGCACCAAATCTAAGCCAGAACAGACTCCTCCTGCTGCACAAGTACCCAGGCAGGTAATGGAGCCATTCCCCAAACACTTACAACCCAGGACCTCCCGTCAGTCTCCCCAGACAGGCACCCTGCTCCTGCCACCTCAACCACAGGTGAGAGAGCACTGCCAGGCCCCACAGAGCACTCACAGCTACTGCCTGGCAGCCTCTATAAAAGGTTCAATAGTGGGTGTGCTCCTCTCATATCGAGGGGAGCACAGATAAATTTCTGCCTTTGTGACGGATTCCTCTGGAAACATGACTCAATGGTTTTCCTTACCTTACAGAAACACTCACACATAAATCTACACTGTAACGTACTGCCTTGTAGATTCTTAAATCAGTCAGGATTTCATAATTATGGAGTCTAGGGTCTTTGTTAGCTGTTGTTGCTCCATGCACAAAAGGAAACATTTTGTTGCTATCACTGTAAAACCTAATAATTAACTGCACGTTTATACAGCCACAGTTTCTACAATAAAAATAACTGCTACATTGAATTAAAGTGGTCTGGTAGATTAATTGTTCTAAAGCTTTCAATAGAGCATGAATTGCATGCAGCCTCACACGCACAGAAAAGGAATGAAGTAGAAAATACCTTAAAAATAGCAACTTCTTACTGATCGGTAACAGAAACACAAGCACGTTCCCTCAAAGTAAAAAGCACAAACAAAACCGAAACTGGTTCAAGCCAAGAAATTCCTCTCGAACATCTCTGCACTGAACAGCAACATTTTAATCCTTCTACTTCCTTAAATAATCTACCTTTCTCAAAGACAAGTTTTACAAAGAACATGCTTCATGAGTTACTGTGCAATTCATAAAAGTACAAAACACCATCCGAAAACTGAGGTTAAATAGCAAAATATTTGGTTTGCGCGAGGTTTTTTTTTTAGTATTCACTGCACAGATTTGCACCTTAATACAGTACAAGAACATACAATGCTATTTCTAAAAGCACATTTCAAAACTATCAAAATGCCCCACAACTTCAGACTGTATACACTAAAACTGCAATTGACTGGCATTAAAAAAAAGCATTATACATAAGAAAAGCACAAAACTCAACTTATTAGTTGAGACTAAACTGCTGCTTGCACTACTTAATTTTACAGTACGGAACATAAAACTTAACCCAGAGATTTTATGCTACAGATGATCTAATTAGATGTGAAGCTTTTATTTTCTATCTGGCATCCTTAAGCTCTATCCCATACGGGATTCAGTCTAATATTTCCGATAGCCTCAGCAGCATTCACAGAGCTGACACGAGTTCTGGTCCACCAACAGTTAATGTACATTATTTAACTCATCTGACATGTCACTCCCCTACCTTTTTGATTAATGGGAAGAAGTGCTCTTATAAATAACTCTGAAAATAGAAAGGAAACCACGAGATTTTTTTTTAAAAAATATAAGCACAAAGGAAAGTGTACTTGCTTTTCCTTCCATCCCTCCCCACTCCCCCCACGTCCTGACATTGAGCTTTTCCAATCCTGCCAGAAATAAACACCCAAAACCAAGTAAAGGCCTAGGCTATCCAATTCAACACGTTTCAGAGTGAAATCTTCAGATCAACCAAAATCAGCAGCAGAAAAAAAACATTCTCCACGATATAGCCCGGGCACAACAATGGGATGAGCACTGTCAAACGCCAGGCTACTGACAGGAACAAGCCAGGAAGCAGGAACCAGAGAAGCACTGTCCCCTTTGCTTCAGCCGTATGGCATTTTAAAAACAGTCCCACTCATTCTGTAACCCGAATGTCTCCCTGGCGTTTGTGTTTAAGCACAGCTGGCAGACACTCGGCCCGCACAGCCTTTGTCAGCAGCTCACGGACGGGCAGCAGAACGTGCCACAGGTTGATAAGGAGGGCACCGGCACTGCAAAGCAGCAGGAGAGCGCCCAGAAAGAACTTGGGATGCGCAGGAGAGTTTCCCTCAGCCTTCACCGGGGGCTCCACGCTCCCCATATTCGCTCCCGGTGTTTGTTTCGTGTTTACCTCCCCCCCCTTCTCTTTCTCCTCCCTGTCCGGCCATCTTGGGCCGACAGGAGCAGCCATTACTTAACTAAATGACAGGGCCAACAACTTTCCACAGAAACAAACACCTCTGTCCGGACACTGGGCCGGGCAGCAGCAGCCCGCGGGACGCTCGCTCCCTGTCAAGCCGGGACGGCGGGTGGGACGCGGGGTTCGGCGAGAACCGGGCACGCTGGATGAAGGCAGCGGGGCCCGCAGAGTAAACAAGTCACTCTGACGGGCTCCGGGAGCCGTTCAGCGCCGCGCCCGCCCCGGCCCGGACCCCGCGCTCCCTACGGGCTGCGGCCTCGGCTCCGCTCCCAGCGGCTGGGGGCGAAAATCACGAGGGAGGGTCCGGGGAGCGGCAACGTCAGCAGTGCCGAGCGCGCCCTCCCTCCCTCGCTCTCCCCCCGCTGCCGCCTTCTCCTCCTC
>VZRN01006282.1:1091461-1103564 GCA_013397935.1 Dasyornis broadbenti | reverse complement strand
CCTGTCTTCCAAATCAAGACAGAAACCAAATGAAAAATAAATGTTAAAAATACCAGCTCTAATGTTCCACTTTACTCTCTATATATTCATGCTGATGACCAGAACAAAAACAGACCTGGAAGAGATGAGATCCTCTAGTGGCAGGGCACATACACACAGTAACATTACATGAAAAACACAAATCAGAGACAAGAATCAGCATCTGAAAGTCAAGAAACTGATGAAATTATTTGAAAACTGTTCTCCTCTGTGTTGCTCCAGAAGAATAAAAGATATTTAAATGAACAACTTAATGTACTTGAGCCAAGTTCTCCCCTCAAAAAACCTTTTACAGCCTCCAAATTATCAGTCTTCATATTCTTACCAGGAGTATTTCAAGGGGACTGTTCATTGCTTTGGTTTTGGGAAGTGGCTTCTTCAAGCAGATATTAACAACACACCTAGCTGAGAGGTTTCCCAACCAGCCAAGTTACTTTGTCTGTGGCAGTCTGAAGTGAGAGATCACCTTGAATACCAAGACTGAGGGCCTTGTTTGTTCAGAATGCATGTCTGGAAGCATGCAAGGTGACTGGAGCTTGGGAAATGTTGGTAAATGGATAGACACCCATTGGGAAATGCAGAAAAAGTTCAACTTGTCATTGGCTGGATAAAAAGCAATGTCCACTTACTTGTGGACAGATATTATTCAGAGCACTTTTGTGAATTAACATGAGAAGTGTGGCTTAAAAGTTGGAACCTTTGTCCTACAGACACAATAATTTTAAACAAAAATGCAATGACAACACAAGAACTGCTAACAATGGCAATTAGCAATGGCTGCACCTCTTGAAAAGCTCTAATAAATGGCTCAAATAAAATAGGAAGAAATGCCAACTGCATCCAGTCCACAGAGCAATAATTTTTTTTTTAAAGAGTAATAGGAGGGAGAAACTCAGAGACATTTATTTTGCAGCTGAATCTACTCTAAAGTGCATTGTGAAGTAAACTGGGTATCCCTGAATGCAGCTGGCATTTTGCTACTCCTCAGACAGAACATGACAGCCTGAAACACCTGAGCTTTCATCAAGCTCTGTTAAGCTAAACCAGCTAAAAAGGCACAGCAGCTGGGGCACTGGGGAAGAGGCTGCTCTGAATCTTACAGGCTGCCTTCCCAACTGAGCGCAGCCTTTTCAGGTGCTTGTCAGAAACACTGTTTCAGGTTGGAAAAATATCAGTACCTTTGCTGAATCAGTGATGTTATCCCAGTAGGGAGAGGGAAATTCCAGCTTCCCAACAAGTATCTGATCAAAGAGGTCTTCCTGAAGGTTGTTTTCACTGTAAAACAGCAGTAACAAAAAAAAATTATGAGATAGAAGTCAATTTGTCATGCAAATTTTGATTTGGGGATGGAACAGAAATTGTATTAATAACAACTAGAAATGCATAATTTGCAAGTTTATACAGTGAGAGTGCTTCTGAGCTGTTTGCATTAGTTACTCTGTCAGAAGTGATGACAACAGAAATGCCAATAGATAAAGGTAACTCTTCCACTGGAAGAGGGACTGCCTAAGTTAACACACAGGAACAGGAAGGGGGATTGAAAAGTCAGTCACTTGCCAGCCTAGTTCTAAAGGATCTGCTACAGAAAACATATGGTAGAGGGAAGATGTGCAGTGAAATTAGCCTCATCTTTGAAATTATCAGAATAGAAGAATTTTCAAAATCCAAGAAGGAGATATGGAAAACATGATACATTCAATTTAGCAAGTACCGGCAGGCTACTGATAATGAAAGGATAAGCACTTTTGTATCCAAAACCAAGTATAATGAATATTCAGAGATCAAGGGGAGTGGGATTTTTGTTTTCCTACTTCTTTGCTGGCCATAGCCACAGTGAACGTCCACTCAACCTATTTCTGTAAAGAACAATTTAGTTCTTGAGTTGGTTTTGCAATAAATATTTGTTTAACCTCAGTTATAACCTGGTTCCGGTAGCATGATATGGACATTCTCTGTGCCCTAACCCCAAACTCTAATGAACGAATATATTTTCTTGTACAATGTATCTTTCAAAACACATTTTCAGCTTTAAAAATGAACTAACAACATGAAAAACCCAAATACTTGAAGTAATATTTTTCTATGAACGATAATTGTTTATGTTGTATTCTTTGGAAAATACTTCATTTGGTCTGGTGATTTAGTTAAAACATAGGTAGGTATTTTGTTAAGTATTTTGCTGTAAAAATGAACTAACAGACCTTGCACTGGTAATTTATACGGTAAGAAGAGAACTGTCTCTGGGAGCTGCCAAGTCCCAACACAGGCGCCAGAGGGCAGCGCATGCCTGTGGATCTGGGATATACATGGAGACAAAAGGAAAAGCGGTTCTGCCCTCACACCCCCCCACATCCCTACATGCAGCACTAAAGCAGCTGCCCCTGTAGGAAAATAAATTTTAAAAATTGATCCCAAAACCTAAAGTGACGGACAAGTGAAAACCGCTTATGGAAATGAACAAAAACGCCGGGAGAATGTGTCAATCTAATCCACATTTTTTCCTCTCCCAAGGCTGACTTCTTCAGGGAGAGAGGTCAGACTTGCTCTGAAAGAACTTGATTGTTTTTGCTGGTTTTCCTTTTGACATGGGGACACTCACCTGCGAAAAGGTGGGAATCCACATAACAGGATGTACGTGATCACACCTGCAGCCCAAATATCCACCTTTAAGCCATATCTGAGAAAACAAGGCTGTGTTACTTGTGCTGAATTAACAAAAAAAGAAAATCATTCCAATCAAAAATAAATGATACTGACAGGATTATGTTAGAATCTGTGGTAGGCTACTTGCTACTGATGTGGTAATGTATTTTATACCTAAGCATCCTTTTATTCACACCTTTACAGTCTTTAAGAAACAATGATTCTTTGATTTTTCTTTTTTTTTTTTTTTTTCTCTCTTTTACCATAAGCCTCAAGGCTCTCCAGGGTCTTCTGAATATACTCAAATCCAAGTCAGTATCAAGGTTTCCCAATCCAGAATCACTAAAGACAAAAGACAAGGATGTGCCTTCTCAGTCCCTCCAGTGAAGTAACTATCTCAAAGGTTATCGGGTGTTGCTAAGCAACACGACACACCAATTCTCCAGCCTCTCCAGGAACGCAGGGAAAAAGAACTGCACTTTTCTTTTAAAGCACAGAAATTAAAACACTGGAGGTCAAAAAGAGGTCTTTTTCCCTATTCCGTAGGTTCAGTTTGTCAAAATCTCAAACACACAGACAAGGTGCCCTTTGACCCTGGAGCTCACTGCAGTTGTGAAATGTTTCTTCGTGCAACAAATGCACTGAACAAGGAGCGAAACACCACAGCAAACCCCACTCCATCAGGAAGGCCAAGTTCAGAGTGGTCACAGCTATGGCAAGAGTCAGCTAGAGCATGGAATGCAGCTCTAACAGGTCTAAAAGGAGAGAGGACTTGTGAAATTCTACCATTTTACAAAATTTTTTTTTTGTATTTCTGCAATGATCTGTTAAATACAGAATAATGTGGTTGTTCAATTATTACCCAACAGGGTGTGTCAGCCAAACTAGGTCACTTGAATGAACATAGTCTCTCATTAGAGCTGCCCTGAGAACAGGTAACCTCTGCAGCCTCTTCCAATGCAAAGGATTCCATTTCTAATGCAAACACTATGTTTTGCGTGTCTGTTCTTCCCCAAGCAGCTGCCACGGGTAGTGCAATGGGCTCTGAACACTGAGGTGAGGCAGGGAGCACAAACAATTGGACTCCACTGCACCAGAGCTGGTTCTGGGGAGGTGGGAGAGGAGGCAGAGGTGAATCCTGGGCGCAGGGAGAGCAAGGAAACTGGCGTCTTGGAGGAACTGAAAATAGTGCCCATGAGTGGTTTGGTTACAAAGTGATGGAGGGCCAGCCTGTTGGCGCATTCTAGATCTTGCAACAGGTAGAAGACACCTGCCAAAAATGAGTGGTTACAAGGCCTATGTTGTAGCCAGTCATCCTCACCCTGTCTCTGCAATGATTTCTGGAGCCACATAGGTGGGTGTCCCACAGACAGTGTACAGGGGGCCTTCAACCACAGTCGCCAGTCCAAAGTCTCCAAGCTTCAAAGACTTGGTTCCATCTGAATATTCACACACCTAGAATCAGAGAAATTAACACAGAATGAGAATGAGAACATCTGCATTCTCATATCCTCCAGTTTCTTTGGGATATCATCATCACCACACCAAGAAGATGGGGAAAAAGAGGTAATTTCCACAGGCCTGTAGGGAAAGAAGAGAAAAATTATATTCCCATTGATTGCAGCTGGAGCAAGTGTTCAATGGAGCAGTCTGCCAGCTATGTAGGTCAGACCATGACATATCCTCAAGAAACTAGAGGGGGAAAAGAAAACCCAGTCCTTGAATGCTGAGAATTTTTAAATATATTCAGTAAAATATAATACTCTACTTTCATTTGACTGGGACCTAGAGTTTAAAATGGGACCAGCAGCTACAAACAGGTTTGTTTAACATCTTGTTAAGTTAGCATCAATCTAGTCAGCATACTGGGTATTTCATCAGTAAATGTCTTCCCTGTGCTTGGTCTGGGCAACTTTAGCTTAGGTTTCTGTGCAGACCCAACTGCACCTCACCCATAAATAATCTAGCATTGAGTCTAGGTCTGAGTTATTTTATTGATGAAAGAAGCTGAACTTCAACAGAAAGAAAAGTGCTATACAACACTGATAGTGGGAGCAAATCAAACCAGACCAACACAAAGGAAACATCCCCCTAATAAATTCATCTCAGTTTCATTCTGAAAGTAAAATGTTTATATTAACATGATTTCAAAGGCATCTAGTTTCTAGAATGGAGGACCCCATAATCTCCAGAATGCCTGAATTTATTTGCCTTCCTCAAACAACTGAACACTGAAATACCTTTATTCATTCCCCTGTGTAATTCATATAAGTAATAGAAACACTTGTTCTCCTTTATATAACACCTTCATATCAGGTATTACTCTTGGAGTCTGCATTTTTAAAATGCATGACTTGCAAAGGCAATGTAATCCCCATCCAGACAGGCTGGATGACCCTGTGCAAAAAGCCTAACTACTTGCAATTACAGGTAGCAATTGATGGGAATTATTTGAATTTGCATTCAATACCAGGATGTTATCTCAACATTCTGCCACTGTCAATCACAGTGAGTAAGATTTGCATCTGTTGAGTAATCTCTTTTGGCTTTCTAGGTAGAAAGGGCATTTGTGCCTATTTATAACTGATTCAGTCATTAATGAGAGCTTAAAATTTCTTTGGACTGTGTTTGGAGATGCACTTAAAAGATGTGAGACTTCCACCTTCATTTTCTCTCTCAAGTGCCATGTTGCTGAGACTACATTTTCCAGGAGAAGCCTCCCCTCCCTCCTTTTTGCTAAACAATCTAATTTATTTGAGGGTTTATTTAAATTGCTAAACACTGTCAGTGGAATTACTTGGGAGAGAATTGACTATTAATTAGGAAATACTTTCAGCTTGCAGCCCTGTCCTTGTAATAGTTCAAAATCCAGTCTGGGATAAGCCGTGACTCCTACTTTGGATGCAACCTCATTAAACTGGACTGACAAACACCACAAAAGACTTCGAGAAATGCCTCAAGCAGGGGAGATTATGGCCCCGTTTGTGCAGTGCATGACATTTAACATCCAATATATAATGCACAAGTGCAAACTCTACATATAAGCAGGACAGCATATGCTGATCCCATTCCATGGACAGGATGGGAAAGATGCCCTCTGTGGACTGTGGCATAAGTAGTTCCCACAGATGACTTCATGGTAATTCTTGTCAGCACAGTTATTTTATGTCTCTGCAGAAAACAAAAGTAGTCAGTTTCCTAGAAAAAGAATAAACCTATGTACCGGGTTAATTCCCAGCTGGAATACTGGTAAACCATCAGAAAGATGATCCTACGATGACAGTGATAAAAAACCAAACCACTGGCTTCAGTTGGTAACCATAGGATTGTTCAAAGAAATTGATGAAATGGCCCTCAGCCCACCTTTCTCCCAAACTGATAAATAATTCATTGACTTAGCTTTAAAATTCATTGTTCTGTGAGACAATACTCTTGCTTATCCAAATGGCAGCCAATCAAAATATAAATATAGATATGTGTAAGGACAGGTTTGAGCATAGCTCTTGCATTATGGTGATTGCTATCTCATGGCAGAAGATTTACTTCATACATACTTATTCTAAATTAATATGCCTGCTGTTCTCTGCTGTGCTCCTTAACATTTATATACAAGCATTTGCATTAATGAGAACAACATAAGAGAAAATACTGGGAAATAAATGGGACTTACCAGAAGATTTTCTGGCTTGATGTCTCTGTGCACAATGTTGAGACCATGAAGGTATTTGAGAGCACTGGCTAAATTGTACACCATGGCACTCCCATCTCTCTCTGTGTATTTTGTAGATGAAGTGATGGCATCAAATAGGTCTCCTCCCTACATAATGGAAAGGAAAAAGATCACTGTGTAAAAAATAATTAAGATGGTGTTTCATTAAAAAAAAAAAAAGAAACATGTAAGGTCTTCCTTTACAAAAGACGTGCTCAAATTCCTGTTAAACAAACAAACAAACAAACAAACAAACAAACGTTATTTTGCAGAAAGATGACCCTATCACCAAGATACTAGAATGGGATATGGGTCATCTACATTAAATTCTTAACTGTACTCTAGGCTTCTGGTTTCTGAGCTTGGACAAATCACAGGGTTTTCTCTATTGATTTTCCTACCTTTGATCACTCATTTATATTACCTACAGGTACAGGCATACAGCTTCCCTTTTCTTCCTCTTATCAGTATAATACCTTTAACATAGTGAAAAACAGCCCTGATTTTGAGTAAAGTCTGAAATAAATTAGCCCAATAAAAAACCCAAAAACCCTAACTAACAAATATTCAGCCATTATAATGTACTGCAAATTCAAATTTCTGCACATACTGCAGAAATACCAAATAAATACAGCTGAAGAATACAAACAAGATAAGCACATTCCAACATAAATGGATCCACTGATTGAGATACATCAAAGTGCAGAACCTCCAGGTGATTTCTGAAATGTGTCAGGCTCTGTTTATGGATGCCCTATTCCTCTGGGAATACAACAATGTGTGAGTGAGTTACTGATGCGACATTTTCAGTCATTCCAATAAATTTCCTGTGGGTGTCTCCATGATGGTTTCCCTGGATACATCTGTAGGAGTGATCTGTCTGAGCAGTGGGTGGCATTCCAAGCATTTCAATACACACCGAAGAGAAGCAGCAATTCAGGAAATACAGGCCAAGATGGTGGTGAATTAAAATATATATTAAAAAAAAAATACTGCTTTGAACCCCCCTAAAGCCTATAGTATATAAAAATAACTTCCAGAAAGGAGGAAAGATGAGTAGGCTACAGAAATTATGAATTCAACAACTACACGCTTTCTTTAGAGGTTTCCCAGTCTGGCAACCATTCTAGAGGGGACTCCTGAATCTAACAGGGCTTCAGTCAGAAATAAAACATGCTGCTGTTGCTTCTGCTATATGCTTTTTGTATCTGACATGCCAATCAAGCTGATGTGCGGTGTTGCAGTGTATGTACAGAACTCAGACAAGAGAATGCATTACTAGAAATTGATGCAACTCATGTATTTGGCTCACAAGGTGACAGCAAAATGAATATTTGTGTTTTCTCTGTATACATACGAAAGGAGCATCTATTCTCTGGTGAACTGTTAGATGTAAGCAAAACAGGTGAGAACTTTTGAGTTTTGGTTTTCCAGGATAAAAATCACTTGAGTTTAAACTATTTGCATTATCTATTAAGACAAATTCATTACAGAGAGCTCATTTCTTTAAATCAAATTATTAAAGAATGAGATTTGTGAAATAAATGCACATGTTCTGTAAGTAGATGCATATCACTATCACCTCTGTATATTGTAAGCATGACATAAAAACCACTTTCCACTTCTCTCTAGACTGTGCACATTGCAAAATTACCTTGTCTATGTTAATAGTAAAATTACAACTGAAGAGAGAGAAATCCCATTAATATAATTGATCGACACGTGCATTTTTATGATTTAAAAATGCAAGTAGTCACTGAAATATTTTATGATTATGTCTCCCAAGATCTTAGTGTTCCTAGATACTGCTCAGATTTCACACCAACACAGAGAATTCAAAGAAGATCAAAAAAGCCCCCCTTAGCCTTACCTTGACCAGCTCCATCACCAGATAGAGCTCTGTGGGGGTGTCCATCTCCTCAATGAGCATGATGATGTTTGGATGCTTCACTCGGCGCAGAATGGACACTTCATTTTCAATCAGGTGTTCCTGTTCAGAGGAGGATGGAAGTTTATCTGAAATGGGAGCTTGCTGATTCACTTTTCCTTGGATCAGCTGATCACTTGAACAGTGAGCACCCTTTTTGCTGATTAATTTATATAGCAGAAGGTTATTTTCAGTTGCTGGATCTTAACTTTTATTTCATTGCTGACCACATTTAATTTAAAATATCATATTTCACACAAATAACAAATGGGGCATCTCCAAAAAAGACCCCAGAACAATACAGCAATCCAGGAAGTGCATGTTATATTCTTATGTGGGTATTATGAGGTGAAATTAAGTTCAGAACCTTTTAGCCCCCAAGCTGGATCATTGGAAGCTGTCACCCCTCATCAATACTTAACATGTTCTTGATCCTCTCCAGCCTTCACCTCTCATTTAGTGTAGGTTACTCAAGGACAGATTACCTAGGATTTATACCCAAGGACTTAATTTTTTTTTTTTTTAATGGGGAATATATTCAAGAAAAACATATTCTGAGTGCTTTGGTTGTGGATTTAGGTTCATTTTATATGTCTGTTCAGATTTACAGTCTGCAAAATGTGTAATAGCTCAGTTAAATTGTTGTGACTCCAACAGCTTAACAGCACACAGTCTGAGTTTAATTTCCCCTTCCCTGTACTTCTGAGGAAGTAATGGCTTTTGAGAACAAATTAGTTTCAGATGTCTTGTTTTCTAGAACTTTTTAACACTAGAGAGCAAAAAAAAATTATATGCCCCTTCTACGTGAAGAATAATTTTAGTTTTCCTTTATAAATATTGGGATACGGATATTATATTTAGGTTCTCTGCAAAATCAGCAACAATGTTTGCATCAAACACAAGTACCCTTCCACCTTGGCAGGTAACAAATCATGTCAGTGGACTGGGAACTCACCCATGCTGAATGCACTGGTAAGTAGCATGCACTTCATGCATTTGTGAGCAGAGCATTAGCAGGAGATGTGATCTACTGTACATAGGCAGTGCCTGGAGATCTTACACTACTTCACCTTGTTTTTCCAGGGGTATTTATGGATGCACTGTGCTTTTGCCAAAGCTTTCTGTGGCTACATAACTCAGAAACAGCATGCCGCATGTGCAAATCATTTGGTGAGAGAGTGGTGCAGCACACTCGGGTTAAACAGTCACACCTTTGAAATTCACTTTGAAAGAGCAGCAATTGTCACTCTGAACAAACTGCTCCAAGCAAAGTGCTCTGGAGAAAAAGCAAAACAGACAAACAGGAAGCAATTTGGTTAAACACAATGCTGAATCTCATCACCAGATAGACGTGAACAGCCACAGCACACTGCCTTAGGGATGGAAGCCTGGAAATTCAAAACTAAGAGTCCAAGCTAAAACTAGAATCGTATTACAGCTTTTTCAACCTAAACAACAGCGAACAAATTTATTACATCCATTAATTATAACTAAGGCATAATTAATTAAGACTAATGGTTTTATCTGTGCTTTCTTGACTAAATTGTTAATTGCTTTAAATAAAGCTCAGGCAGAACTATTATTTAAAATAAACAATACTGTTTGAAAAGGCTCCAAAATGTTGTTGAGCTACTATTTAAAAATCTATCCTCAAAAAATACTGACTAATATGTAGTTAGTTATATTCAACCACCTCACTATCTTGCTATATTTTGCCATTTAAAAAAATAATAATTCCAAAATTCATTATGATGTTCTCCTGGACAGTGCAATATATGTTTCAGTCTACATTAATATGATTTATTTACAGAGATATTACAGTGTAATTAACATTTAAGTCACTTGTGGAAAACACATTAGTCAATTGGATTCAAATTTTTGGATGTCCAAAATCAATCACTAAGGAGCAGTGAGCAACATTCAAATCATCCATATTTGGGCTGGATAGGTGTTTTTAAGGCAGGGCTGTGGAACTGAGTGAGGAAGGAATAAGCAGTAGCAAAATTTAATTATTTCCTTTGTTGGAATTCTTCCAGAATGGTTCTGCCACTGCCCTAAGAGATATAAACATCTTCCTAGCAGCCTGTAACTATACAGATACAGGTCCTTTCAAAACAGGCAACTGTGCATCCATGGGGTTGCTATTTTTTTAATATATGTTTTAAAGCAAGAGGAATGATAAATAGAAAATTCCTCTAAAGCCTACTGTGTAAAATAGATTATCTGTCTCTAGACCATTCCAATTTATGACACCTAAGCAGCTGACTCAGACAAGTAATAAAAACCATCTAAAGTTGCAAGTTATACACATACCCAAAAATTTTGTTTGCGGTGGAACACACTGGGTCACCCTTTCCACAGCTGAAGGAATTGCAACATTTTATCTCAGACAGGTAATCCTAGCACTTTTTCTTGTGGTTGTACATTTTTATGATTCCTTTCCAAATTTTCTAAATAAACCTGGAGAATATGAGAGAAAATGAACCCCTCATCTCCTAGGATCTAATACAAGGCTTAAAATCTGCATAGATAAAATGTTTCTGTTTGACGACCTCTATAAACAAGAAGTCATTACAGCATCACACAGCTCCTTACCACACAAGGAAGGCAGGCAGTTTTTCTCACTTTGACCTATACTCAAGACAAAGGGAAAGAAGAGGTCTGACACACTCAGATATTTGCTTTGATTATATGAGATGCTGTTCTCTCCAAGAGACAATTTTGGACTTTTCTGTTTAAAGTTTGAATTAAAAGAAAGTCTTCAGAACACAAGAAATCTTTGTTAACACAGGAAGATGAAACTACATAAAAATAAAGAAATAGTTGTGAATATTTCTTTTCAAATCCATGTTTTGCTTAGAAAAGGAGCACGTTCAGCCACAAAAAGTGAAAAATCAGAGACAGAGCAGGATAGGAATTACATAAATAAACATATAGCTGCAAATTTCCTGTTTCATATTTTACACATAAAAAAAATCCAGTATATTTTAGATGCATATTAGCATTTTTTTGTCAGTCCAATAAAATAGGCAACAACTAGTTTGGTTTTTCCTCTGCTATTTAGTAGACCAACACTCACTGCTTTTATTATTTGCTTCTTGGATACATTATCATCTTGTTAAACAGATACTCTGCAAACAGTCAGAAAACCCAAACACGCCCACCAATTATGACTAACGAGCAGCTGCCTGTGCTGCTGCTGTACACATGCAAATTGTTGTACACTACCTTCCCACAGCACTTGGCCTTGTCTATGATCTTCAGGGCAAACTCCTTTCCAGTAGATCTATGCAACAAAAACATGAGAGCCATTGATTAGAACCTGACCAACAAATGGAGGCATTTTCTGTAAATACACCATCATAAGACAATGCTGTAGTCCATGGAGGTTGCTGACAGAAAATTCACAGAGCAGACTTGGGTTTGTTTTTTTTCCCTCAGCAGCATTTGTGCCTGCTGTTTCCCTGACTACCACAACCCAGCTCCCTTCGTGTATAAAACCCAGGATCCAGCTGCAATTTCTTCTTTGTGACCTGGCACAATTCTGGCTTTCTTTAAGGCATCATTCAAAATTTGCCTTCAGCCTTCCACTTAGCTTTGTTCAACTGGTAGTCTTTGAAGATAAAATCATACATATATATGTGGATGGAGATTGCTGCCCTAGTAGAAAAATTCAATAGCATTCAATAGAGCTAAAATTCCATAGTTCATTACAGACAGTTTAAAATCCTGTAGAATTTATTAGGTGCTGATTTTGAGCTTTTGTATTACATCCTTTTTTTTTT
>VZRN01006282.1:1070837-1091433 GCA_013397935.1 Dasyornis broadbenti | reverse complement strand
TTTTTTTTTTTTTTTAGGTATTTTGTGGAATTCTACAGCAGCCATCTAAAATCCCATGACATTTAACAGGGTGGGTCCTATACAAAGTAAAAAAGGATTACTGTTTTCAGCGAATACTCTCACAGAAAGGAGCTCTTGTTTGTCTTTCATCCCTTTAAGCAGTAAAAATCTCCGTTTCTCCAGAAGGGGAGAAAATGAGAGATAAAAAAGGTAATGCAATTAAATTTTTTAAACAAAGAAGAAATTATGATTTATATTACTGACTAATTAAAAATCACATGAAAATGCCATAAGACCAAGTTGCTGCTATTTTGTACTGTATCAGCACCTACAGCCTTCAGGTATGTTTTTAAACTCCTAGGATGATTTTCACTGTTTTGGCATTAGATACAGCTGGTCACAATCAGCACTTTGCAGAAAAAGGAACTGAATTAACATCTAACGTTCCATTTATGCATTAAGAAAATGCAGAAGAGAATCTCTGCCCTGGAAGTACAGCTGTATCTGTGGGGTTGTCATAGTTACAACCTGATCTGGTCTTCAGATAGAAGCCCTTATCTAAATGGTATCTGTGAAATGCCATCCCCTCGTGATACAGACCCGATGCAAGATCTGCTGCAAATACAGCGTGTGAATCAAAATCACAATTTGTACCTTACACCACAAATTACCTCAGAAAGCCTGCCAACAACTGATCATAAACATCCACTCAGCAAACCCTCAGCACTCACGCTGTGAGGAAGAGGAGTTAACATTCACAAAGCCAATTCATCCAAGAACTTCAAATCCCTCTTGCGAATGTCCTCCACCAGAGCACCCAAGGAACAAAGGTCGATATAATCCACACAATTTGTGTGCTAATATCCCTGCACATCATACACAAGCATTGTCTGACAGGTTTCTGGGATACTTCTGCTGAAGTGCCCATCTGTTGACTTGTCTCTATATAGAGACATAAAGGCACAAAAGAGACCACCTTATTCTTTTTGTAGAACATACACAGCTGGTAGCTATGTAATAGGATCCTGGCTCCACAGCTAAGGCTTTCTTAGCACAACACTGTTAGAAATTAAGTATAATTAATAGGTATTAAAAGAGAAGCATTTATGGTTGGCATTTCCTCTTTCATCATTATTATTAGCAACTGTTGTTGTATACTTATTTTACATTAAATTCATTTATAAATGTTTCACTAAAGATGTGATCACATAAAAAACTAGATATTTAATTGTGCCTTTTTAAAATTTTTGTCATTGGAGAGTTGTTTTTCTGGTCCAGTTTCCTCATTCCAAAAAGCACAGATGACATTCAGTGACTTAACAGCCCTTGTCCCATTTCCAGAGGGATTTAAGTGATTTCCAAAATGCACAGCTGATATTTCTGAAAATAAATATGTTATCTTGTGCTTTTAATCTGCTGTCTTTCATGAAAGGCTGTGTGTGAGGAAAAGGGCAGTGGAGAAGACAGGATATATTGTAGAGGGTGTCTGTTACCTGATCACCTGGTAAGGATGTAAAGCACTGATGAGTTTTTCTGTAGGTAATGATGAGAAATTACTGCATCAGTAGCCCTTGTTCTTGTGGGAGATAACAATTTTCCAAACATTTAGTGGCAGAAAACTAGCTTGGCTGAGCAGGGAGCTGCTCATGGTGCTCAAGAGGCTCTTTGGAAGTAAGGTGGGGCTTTGCAGCAAGACTAGAGAGCTGTGGTTTGTGCATGCAGGGAGAGGACAGGAAAGGCCAAAGCACTGAGAGCTGAAACTGGCCAGGGTTGAGTCAGACAAGGCTTTCTGAGGTGTGTCCATAGCGAAGAGAGCTCTAAAGAAAACATTGGAACTTGCTGAAGACTGTTATCTGACTAACAGGGATTAAGATAAAGCAAAGGCATGGAATGCTTATTTTTGTTTGCCTCAGACTTGAGTGCTACTGATAGAAGGTGGGACCAGTGACCTTCTATTTGCTGACACTGAATTTCCAAGGGCATGAGGGAAGACCCAGGAAACTACAGACCTGTTAGTCTAACCTCAGTTCTGGAATGAGATGTTTCCATTAATCATTATCTTTCTTTCAATTTAAAAAAAACCAGCAGATGAGGATCAAATAATATAATGTTTCTCCACCATTTATGTTTTTCACAGTCATTTGCTGAAGTCTCCCCGTATTTGCGTACAAGTTGGAGATTCTTCATAATATTTAAAAAACTGACATAACTCTCAGGTTGATGAAGATAGCAGAAGGTGGTTCTAAAAAAATACACTGAGAAACAGATAGTCAAATCATCTGTTATGTTTGTACTGGCAGCAAAGTGTGACACAAAGTTTGCAGAGGAAGAGCAGTAGCACTGCGCAGGTCTGCAAAGGTATCCTGCCGACCCCACAGGCAATCGGGCATGAGGATATTTCAGGGTCTGGCACATTGAAGGGTTCATTTGAAAAGTGTCTGTCTGCTCACACTACAAAACACAAGAAGCAAGCCCAAGGGAGTCAGCAGCACAGGCTGATAGACAACAACTGCATGCCATTAAGAGTACTCTACCCACAGTGCGGAAAGCTGTGACAAATCGTGTCAGCAGCAGGCAGTGGGGACACTACAGCAGCAGAATTACTGAGGCAGAAGGGGGGTTTCTCAAACTCTGCTTAGATGCTACATACAATTTCCTGTCATCCACAACCATCTGTAGTGTGAGAAACTTCTTGAAGAGCTGTGGGGTTTCCTTAAGAGGCACCATGAGAAGGTGATGCCTCCTTTAGTTTATGGGATAAAAATCCATGGTTCTCTGCTGCTCTCATATCCCTCTGCTAGAAGAAAACATAGGAAGCTCTGCATGTTTTGCTATGCCTATTTCTCCTGAAGTGTGTGCATATTTTTGCAACTGCCCTTTGCTTTCATCTCATTACACTTGTCTATGAAATTATGTTAATGCACAGGGCTTTATCCAGCACAATAAGCAGCAGGACTGAACCATTTCCTTGCTCACCGTTCCACGCACTCCTTTACAACAGCAAAATTTCCGTCACCGATCACCTTCCCCACTTTATACTTCTCAAGAATGGTAGATGACCCTGAGAACTTGTTTCCATTCAAGCCTGTAAAAAAAAAAAAAGAGAAGTCAATAATGCAAGCTGAAGAGAAGTGTCAGCAGGATGCAATATATCCCCAATGGGCTCCGCAGATACGAAACTGTCACAAATGCAAGACAAAACTTAAAAGTAAGCTGTTTTCTTCACTGCGATTCCCTTGGTTTTATTTCAAATGTAAAAAAGAACAAGATGAACCCTGAGTTATTTGACCTTTGAACACATAAATAAATCTTGCTAAGTTTTTGTAAAGGCATATTCTAAAGGTAATGAATGCAGTTAGAAGTTCTTAATCTAAAAATTTTCTGACATCAAATTATTTTTTTGACTTATTTTTTTACAAACTCAAAGCAAAAATGAGAGTAAGATTCATCTTCATCACATAAAAAAGACCCAAGGAGTTTTATCTGCTGAATTCCTTCAAGCTCTTATAGGTGCTGCTAAAACATCCAAAGTGCAAGTGATTTTGATAGATGCTTATTTTGGTGTTTTTAAAATAAATAATAATAAAAAAATTACTCCAACATGAAATTTAAAAATATTTTAAATTAATTGACATTGAGATGAGGACTGTAAGGATAAGTTTAGCTAAGGTCAGTTGATAGGCCAGTGTTTCTACCTGAAGCACAACAAGCTCTTTTGAGGAGAGTTCCTCTTTCATTCCAGCCACAAACACATTTCTCATGATAATGCAGGTCATGTTCAAAATCAGTCAAATTCCTAACAGTGACAATTGAAGAACAAGGTCCAGTAATAAGATACCACTGGACAAAAAAAAAAAAAAAAAAAAAAAAAAAAAAATTAAAAAACCAACAAAATCTATTTCCCAACTTTACTGCCTTGATGAATAAAATGTGCTAACAATTTTTCCAAATAAAGAAGGTAACAAACACCTCAGGACAGAAAATGGTTTGGAGTCATCAGAAGCCATCTGAAAGTGCTAACCCAAGTGTCACCTACAGGAAAATTTTTGCAAAGATTGTCAGCAATTATTAGTGTCGTACCTTCGGGACTCTGGCAATGGAGTGATTCAGGTACACCATTCACATTGGAAGAAGATCCACCATGTGGGGAGATCTGTGGAAAGACACAAGAACTTCTTATTTCTGATGGTAATCATGAAAAAGAGCCATACAAAAAAGCAGCAAAGTTAAAAAACCCCTAGAAACACCTATACAGAATCAGTTTACTTTTCTACTCCCATCTTATTTTTATTCTTGCTTTCTAATAGTTTGTCATCATCCTAATACATCATTGTCACTTGCACCAATTTAAGATTCAGCCCCAATATTCCTATTTAGATAAACAGTTGAACAGATTTCAGTAAACAGCAAAGAAAATTCATTTCAGCTCTGCCTACCATTTTGGCCTAGATGGTAAGGTATGATAATCAGATTTATTTAGCAACCTATCGGGCTATATTTTAGGTTATTATAGTTGTGAAGATTTATAACATCTACAAGCATTTCAAGTTAGATGTCTGATATGCATTTAGACATAGATGCAGTTTTAGTCACTGTGACACTGTAAAAAACAAATATCTAAATTATTTTGAAGCATGACAGCTGAAGAAAACTGATTTTGCTGCACTAACAATTTAATTATTGGTACTTGATCTGAATCCTCATGATTCTGCTTAAAGTCATCCTGTCATATTGCCCAAGGACATATACAGCAGTAAGTTTTTATTTTGAAGAGAGATGGAGGCATAGGAATTAAAACCATAAAGAGTAAAATACACTGAATGTATTCTGTGCACCACTTTTATAAGCTCTCCTATTACAGTTATGTATAGGGATGCTCCATGAAATTAAAATACATTTTAGATCATTCCCCCTCCTCTATGTACCATTTCCTGCTGTTCTGTGAAGTTCCAGATCTTGTTTTCTTCATGGGCTATTACAGTAGTTTTCAGCACTCACCACAGAAAGGATTAAAATGCTTCTCTGCCTTAAGCTCAGTGTCTGTTGAAATGGCTTTGCATGACACCGGGAATGCAAATGCAGCATTTTCTGTTTTAGCTGACATTGTCTGGTTACACTGCTGAATATTTAAAATCATTAACACTATTGTCAGGGAAAGAACCAAACTGACAGATAGGGATATTGTCTAAAGGCTCATGAAATGCTAATGAATGCTTAAGTTTCTAGTGGCAGCTGAGCTGCCAAATCAGCTAAAGGTACAGTAACTAGAAGCCGTACAACTTAATTTTGCAGAGCTCCTGAAACAATGAAGTTTACCAGCATTTGGCACAGAAGCAGCATCAAACAGCAAGCAGTCAGCTACTACTCTGCTCCCTGCTAATAACTTAAACCCAGGTTATGCTAATACCGCTGTCTTTCTGAGTTATCTATCTGTTTAACAAGGATTAGGAACAAGGACATTTGGGTTAAATGACATTTGTACAAAATCATGAGTCAGTCTCTTAACCAGTCAGTCACATTTTCCTCAAGCATGAAGCAGAGATAACAGAACAGACCATGGCAAAGTATTACTCACCAGCCTAAAATATTAGTAATCTATTTTGGGTTTTCAGAGAGTGACAATACGTGGGAACATCTTGCCCACATTTCCAACTTCCTTCAGTCTTGTAATCAGGGCAGAGCATGACTGGGCACATTCCTTCTTACCACAAGAAGGAAGAAAACATTAACAGGAAAGAAAGCTAAAATGAATACAAAATGTAAAAAAAAAAAAAAAAAAATAATGCTGCTATGGTGGCTGACGTGTTGGATCAGAAATCGAAAAGGCTGGTTTAACCCTAGCTCTGCCACAACTACACAGCTGGTGGGATTTCATTTTTTATGTCATTGTGGTGTGAGGCAGGATCCACAGATACAAATCCATATTCTTTTGCAGTGGAAGAGTACCTTAGTTGGCAAACCTTTGCACTCACGATTAGACTGCCCATGACACAAATGTTTGCGGAAACATTTGGGGACTTTTTTCACATTGAAAGAAATACCTAACTCCTTGGCAGCTACATGGGATGGTGATGAATCTAACTGTAGAGTATAAGCATTTTTGTGAAACTGTGAATTAACCATTTGCAGAAGTACTCTCTGAAATCTGGGTATACTTTGAAAATGTCATTGTAATTCATCCTGAAAGACTGTAATAAGAAGGGACTAAAAGATATTCTGGACATAAATAAAATGTTATTTATATAATCAGTATGTCATAGAAATGTTGTGAGTATTTATTATTATTATTATAATGCTTAACAGTAACATAATGTGTAAGACAGAAACTTAGTATGTTTTTAAGCTCTACTTAAACATGAATTGTAAATTCACTAAATGCATCAGTTAAAGAATCCGTCTATGAACTGCGGTGACACCTGTGAAGGCTGGATAATCACATGTGAATATTCTTTACATATAACTACACGCAAAGCACATGTGTACAAAACTGAATAGATTAAAAACCTTGATGAAGACAGGCACTAATCCTTCAAATCACTTAAGCACATGTTTAACTTTAAGTACATTAACATCCTCATTGAAGTAAAAGGGACTAATCAATAGCTGAAAGTTAAGTAAGTACTTAAGTTATTTGTTGGATCAGGTTCTAATGCCCTTTCACTTAGGTCTTTTGGCCATTCAACTGAAAAAGTAATACAAACAGAAATTCAAACACAAAATTTAGCAACATTGCGAGCCTAAGAAAGGTCTCAAGTGTAAAGCTTCTTTATTTGTGTCATTTTATTTTCTTTTTAAAAAGATTAGAAGACCTTGTGGTCCATAATTTCAAGAAGGGACAATAAAACAATCCAAGTAAGCATAAGGAAGCTATGACACCACTTTCCAAAGTCACACCAGCTTCCAAATTTAATCTAGTCTCTGGATGATTTTTATGGTACAAAGTGTGCAGAGTAACAGATGTACTGGAAGAGTTAAGAGTCAAATCAACCCTAATAGCATTGCATAGCAATGCACATTTAGAATGAAGAAAAATGTTAAACCTTTCCATTGCCTACAGAAGAGCAAAAGAATTCCTCTTGGTCAGCTGTCCCATGCCACCAAATGCACGATTACACCATTATTATTAATCCATGCACTGGATTTTATCTCCATGGAAATTTAACAGAAAAATGAGAAACTCAGCATATCTGATCAAAAAGAACACTGTTCAGTGTGGACATTTACCTCATGCCCATACTTGTTAACTTTTATGTCTAAATATTTACCTTGAGCCTCTGCTAAGTGAAATGCTTACTTATAGACTAATATTAGGACATTGAAAATAATCAGCCTGAATAAGAATATTTATGGTATCCATACTTGTCACTTACTGGAATAAAGGTTTTTATTTGGGTTTGTGGGGAAATTCTGTAGTGCTTACTATTATTAATACATAGCATGAATTCCTTACTTCAATATAACCTCAGAGTCCACTTTTTAAAGTATTTCTGCAAGATTGGGATGCTGGAGAAAGCAAACTAGTTAATGTATGTACAGAACAGCTAATAGCACAAGGGCGCTCTGGTTGGAAGAGCACAAAAAGACAGAAAGGAGGCCCTTTTCTTTAAAGACAAACTGTTCATGAGGAGTGTTTCCTGTGAGGAATTTTCTGTGCCTGAACATATCACTCCTAACAAAGTGTTGTGAAGCAGAAGGAATCCTTGGGGACTGAAGATATCTCTCTTTAAAGGAATAGTGGCATTCAGAGAATATGATATAAGACTCAGTGTCTGAGACTGAAAAAAAATTGCTGTTGCAACCAGTATTTTTACAAGTTGCCTGCCTTGATGACTAGCACTGTCGCTTAAGCTCTATATTGATTGTCAAACTACAAAAAGCTTAGCCAGGTTCTAATCTATAGTAAATTTTTTTATTTTGTTCTAGCATTTCAAATATAACAGTTTTTAAAGTGCAATTCAAGTACAGCTGCTCTGATGCTCTGCTCTTTACAGGAAATAGAAACATCAACTCTGATTTTTTCCCTTTTTTCTGCTGCCTCAAGCTTATACAAAACCATTATTAAGCCCTGCTGTTTCATCCTCTACAAAAACAAACATCTATGATCTGTACACAATAAATTATTCAAAATATTGAACTTGCAAAGCCAGGAAACTTTTAAATACACCTTATTCTGTCACTGACATGGTATTTATATCTAAATTTTCATTCAGCTGTAGTCATGGCACCTTCTTTAGAGAAGTGCAGGAAGCCAGGCTGCTTGTCTGTGCAGCAATGCAGTCGTAGCAACAAGGAACTATTTAACAATAGGGAAAAGCAATAATCTCCAAATGATAAAATTGTTCCCCCATTTCTCTCATCAGACTAACAAAACAAACAAACAAACAAAAAAAAAAAGTTCTACAAAAAGAGTGTAAAGTAATAGCTTCTTAAAATAATCTGGTTTTGCATAAAATCGTGTCTCCCTGTGACTGGTTTTATACTTCCCCAAAACAGTCATTACTACTAGAACAAAACCCAAGAAATAGGTGTGACTCAACAGCACACTTGATCCTTTTGGAATTTCCCCTTGGATTCACCAGATAACTTTTCCTATCTTTAGTCTCAGGAGCACAGCTGGGATGCTCCTACTAAACAGATGCATCCTAATGGAATGAAACAAGAGGTACTCACTACCTCAGTAACACATCAGGTCTGAGATGCTTAATTTGGTTTTGCTCTTTTCTTTGGTCATATGGGGGTGAATTATTTGACACAAAAATCCCATTAGTATCCAGAACCAATTAAATTCCAAATTGAAAAAGTACAGCAGCCTACTTGAGTGAAAGTGAATGGGAAAGAGGACATGTCCACTTTGGTGAGAATTGCTTATTGCTATCAGAACAATCTCTGCATTAATGGAGTTTTAATCAGCTGAAAGCAGACAGAGGCAGCAATGGAAAAAAACAAGGCAAATTATGTTGTTTCTAAACTTGTAATTTCATTAAAGAAAGACAAAAGAGCATTTGTTAAATATAGTGCAGACCAGCTGAGAGGCTCAAGCCCAGTGGTTCTGGTGTCCTCTACTGTAAGCTCCATGGCAGAGCTGTCCAGACAGATTCTAAGACACACAGTTCTAATTTTCCGTGTCAGAACTATTACTGCTCTTGAAAATTATTTAACCAAACAGCTACAGATTTAATTAAAAATTAATAAAAAAAAAAATCAAACAATTAAACAAGTAAATTAAACAAATCAAAATCCTTTGTCAATTATCACAGCAGTCTGGCAGGAACCAGTGCCATACTCCTTGAAAAACAAGACTTGATAACAATTAGCATGTCAAAACCCAAATCTGAGCACTATTCAAATCACGTCCTTTAGCCAGTCTCTTAACGGAGAAAACAGTCTTCCACAGAATTATGCAGCCTCTCCACAAACACTGTGTCCACCAATAGGCGCTATTACTTGATCAGAATAATCAGTGCAAACCATCCAGACTGCTTCCAGCAAGGCTGCAATTGATGATTCAATAAGAAAATTCTCCTTGAAAGGGCAGCTGCACAGATGCAGCAATGAGATGCTCCACTGTGCTCCAGACTGTTCCTTTTATTTCACTAAGCAAAAGGCACAGAGCAGCCTCCAAGAACTGCAAATGCAGCCAGTTTTGAAGTGGGAGAGGAAGAGAAATCTCTTGGTGCAACACAGAAAAACCTGCCAGACATCAGGCTGCTCCCAAAGGAAGCCCTCAAACGCTTTCAGGCAGGAGACTGGATTGAGGGGTGAAATTGTGTGCCAGGGAGAAATAAGTCTGCTTTAGATGAAACTTAGGCAATGCTGTAAAGACTATAAGGTATTGAAAAGACAATGCTGTGTTTATATACGCTGAAGGAATACAAATTGCTTGGAGGATTTCTGCAGTACACAAAACAATGGAAAATTTGGAGGAGAAAGCATCATATTTAAGCCACCATCACACTCTGCCTTTCCTAAGCTGAGTGTTTTACCCAGACAAAACACAAAAATCTTATTTCAGATCTATCCTCCACTTCATATGGGCAAAAATCATACTATCAAGGCTACCTTCCAGAATAATAGCTTTTTTAATTTTTCTTTTTATCTCCTTCAGCACCACTGTCATACAGTCAATGAATAATGGAATTTAGGGGGTTTGATGATTCCTGCACTTACTTTGAGTCCACGAAAGCTGCCTGGGCTTGTTGGTGAAGAACTGGAGGACTTTGTAGATCTTGGGGTGGATAATTGACTGCTTGGGGTTCCATTAACTGGCCAAAGCAATAAAAGCAAACAAATGGAAGAAAAGAGGAATAAAAATCAAAAGTTATCAGTGAAGTCCACAAACAAAGACCAAAACAGACTCCTCAGCACTTGCGAATAAGTTATACATTTGCATGTCACACAAATGCCCCCTGAAAATTCATGTGGCTGGATATGGGATCAAGAAAACACACAAATATTGCATTGTCATTCCAGAGATTAAAAAGGCCCATTCTGACCTTTGCCAGGGCAAGAGTTTTGGACACAGAAAATAACAAACAAACAAACAAAAGCCACATCCTTTAACAATTGCATAGTAAATTGTGATATCACACAATAAAATTTATAAAAAGAAAATGTTTCTAAGGACAGTCAACCCTCCTCCTCTTCAGTTTGGATCAATGCCTTACTTTCTAGGTAGAACGTTTCACAGAACACGGGTTTGTTTGTTTGTTTTCCCCTAGGAAAAACAGACAAACAAACAAACAAGAAGTATTAACTGTTTGGATGACAGAAACCTTCAACAGCAGTTCAGAAAATATTGATTTAAGGAAAAAAACCTCAAAAAGAGAAAAGCTAGCACATTATTTTTGAGCTTCCAGTAAGTACAAGTGTCTGTGAAACATACAATACCCTCCGCCTTGACTTAAAGAGTTCATTCATTTTAAGTCCTGTTTTTCAGACAGGCCTCATACAACATCTGTTATCTCTCTGGTGTGTTATATATAACCTAGGTCAGTCCTTGTATTTTTCTGAAAAGAACAAACTGATGAATTTCATTATGCAGAGAGAATAGCATGCTGCCCATCATACACAAATATGATGCAATGTTATGTGATGAGACATCATTTCCTTTCTAGCTGAACCTCATTTTTTTGTGAGAGAGAAAAATACTAGGCAGAAATTTAAGAGCTAAAAATGTGTCAGAGTTGATTGATGGTGATGAATTATTTTTTCAGAAAGAAAAAACAACACTGGTAAAGAGAAACTGAGCTTCAAGTTAATAACAGATACACCTGCACAATTCCTTTACATATTCTAGTCTGCCATGCATCAGGGTTATGCATTACTTCTTAAACAGAGCTACTGGATTTATTTTACAAGCGTCCATTGACCCAGTACACTATAATATTCTCTGAATGTTGAAGATGATTTCCAAGGGCTAATTTTACAACCTGGCAATCCATCTGCCACTAGGCCAGGCTGACTGCACTTCAACTTCCACAAATCCCTGTTTTACACAAAAATCTCTTCCTCTGGTGTATGATGTTAAGATATAACTAATAAGTGTTTAGCTACAGAATAAGTGTATTTTGAAGTCTGGTAATTCGTATTTATATTCCCAGTTCTGTCATACATCTAAGAGCTTAGTATTTTCTTCTAAAAGTATTCAATATATTTAGGATATTTTCATCTTGATTGTAACAACCTTTGTAAGAACAATAGGTGATTTTTTAAGTGTTTTGGTTTTTTTAAGAAGCTAAAAGTATTTAAGAGTATACAACCCTCCTGTAGACTTCATCATTTTGTTTTGGATAATATTCTCGAAATCTGGCATATCACTGCATCCTTGTTTAATAAAGAATTTGCCAGTATGACAGTGGCAAGGACTAGTGAATACTATCTTACTCTTTTCTGCTTCTTGCATGACAAAAATTGAGATACTTCAGTGGAAGATTTTGCTTCCAAAAGAGAAACTATTACCACTGGAGGAAAAAAAATGGCATCAGTCAGCTGGTCAATCACAACACTTGTCTTTCTTGGGCTTTATTTCTCTCTCTTTGTTATTTTCATTGCTGTACTGTTGTGACTATTACTGTCATTGCATCAATTATTAAACCACTCATATCTCAACCCATGAATTTTCTCAGTTTTACCCTTCCAATTCAGTTCCTTCAACCTGCTGCAGCACAGAAGTGAGGAAGCACCTGTGTGGTGCTTAGTTGCTAGCTGAGGTTAAATCATGGCACTGCTATTTCAGAGACCAGCATATTTTATTTTTTTTTCTTTTTTTCACTCAAAAAACCAGCAATCTGTATTGGCACAAATCTGTCTGCTGCTATTGATTTGCTGGTTATTCCCTGTGTGTGCCAAACATACATTTTTAATCTATTTTATTAGCATAAATTCTTTCAAGGTTTCTTTTCACATGCATACCAGTCTGAATATACAGAAAAAAAACCAAACCGTTTTCTGGCATTCTGAAGTAGTACATGTTAGGCTACATGTTTGGCACATTGGAATGTTTAAAACTGAAAAATCTATGAAGTGCTTCTAAATTGTTAATTTCTAGTATGATCCAAAGACTCAATTTATTTGCTAATCAATTTGTATGTTACTTGTTTCACAGATACTTTGACTTTGAACTGAAGGTTCAAAGACATTCCTCAGTTTTTTTAGAACTCAGGCTGAAATAATACAAGAAAACAAAGAAAAATAGGAAATTGCAGAGAACATTAAAACCTGTGATGTGGTTTTGCACTGCTTTTTTCAGTAATTCCCACAACCATCTTTTTTTGTTGGCTTAATTTTTCTATTATAATATGTTTTAGAATAAACATACAAATGTATTGGTCCTCAGAATGCTCCTCTACTTGTAAACAAATGATACCGTTAAAATTTTGACTTTGACACCATTAGTAGATGTCCAACAACTAAAAAGCATTATTTTACTCAAATGATCTACTTCAACAAAAAAACCACCAACACCTGTTATGTCTCTGTTTCATCAAACGCAAAACGTGTGTTTCAAGCTTGAAAATATTCACAAATACAGCAACAAAAATACAGGTAAATGGAGAGGAAGGAGACACACTAGTTATATACAGCCATAATAGTAATGGCTCACCTGGGGATTTTGCTGAAGAATGAGCACTGGAGTGGCCACCCCTCTTTACTGTACTCATATATTTGACACAAAGGAAAAAGACATTAAGGAAAGAAGTTATTAAACAGCTCTGAACATGCATGGAAGGAAGAAGAGTAAATAAAAGATAAGTAAAGACTAAGTGGAAAAAAAAAAAGTCAGTAAATAGAAGGATAAATAGGACAAATACCAGACACCTTGCATACCTTTTTTCAAATTAAGCAAACCAAAGGGGATCTAAGAAGAAATGAGCATGGAAATGACAACCCTGATATCTAAATACTTCACATAAAACTCACTGCTGATAGATATTCTACATGATCTCATTGGAGGTAACAGAATTGCATGGAATGTAGATCAGTTGCAAAACTTGCCCTTCATGACACATTTTTCTGAAATCCTTCTTTGAAGCTTTTCAGTTAAATATTCAACCTTTATAAACAGATTTTAAATATTTCACTTTGAAAGAACCCAAAGACAAAATTACTTTAACCGGCCTCAATTTAGCAAAACAAATGTGGAAATGAGATTATGGGACATATCACAGTTTTGAAAACACACACAGAAGCTTACATTTACAGTTACATTCACAAAAAAAGAATCATATGCTTACATATTCAATGGTTTGATATCAGGGCTACTTGTCCATGTTTCAGGGAGAAAAATGTATTTAGAAATTAAATGCAGCGGTTAAAAAACGTAAAACCCCCAAGCCTCTCCCTTTATTTACATAAAAGACTCAGTGGTTAGAACATATGATATTCAGCCAAACTGGTGGCAAAATCTCAGTGTGAACACTTTTCTTTGAAGTTACAAGAAGCACAAGAAGAAAAATTCTCTGTTAATGGGCAGTCACATTACAGTACATCTCCTAAAATTACTTGAAACAGCAAAGTCCTGTATTTCCAACAATATCTGGCCTATATAAAAGAAACCTTTCAAATTCAAAATTTAAGGGTATATTCTAGTTCAATGAACATGAATTTAACCGCATAATTTCCCGGAGGTTAACAGTCTTCAGGAAAATCAAGTGCCATGCTGAAAACTTATTCCAAGTGTACAATTAGCAAAAATTATTCCAATGTTCATAAACTGAAATTATTTGTGCCTGTAACTAAAAAATAGAAAGCATATTCCTTTCCAGGATTAAAAAAAAGTGCAAATTTTATTTTAGATTAGTATTATATCTCTGAGACAAAGTGAAAAAAGGTTTTTCCCTCTGGAAACACTTGCATTAGAGACAGAGTCAACAGATTTTTTCACCCCATTAAAAAAAATTTAATTTTCATGTGTTTGATGTGTTCAGCTCTTTCCCAGAAGTAGTACCTGAGGCAGGGGATTTGCTCCGACGTGAAGGTCCTGGACTTTTGGATGCAGAGTGCCTCATGGCAGAGGAGCGGGAGTAAGAGGACTTCATAACACGACATTCTACAAAGCAAGAAAACTCTCTGTCAAGGGTTTTGATCACAGTTCCATGTACAGCCTCCCTCCCCACACCACTGGGGCTGTTTATTATCCAGAAAATGACCAGAAGTTTCTAAATATCTTTGCCCAGCTGAGTCAAACAGATGTGTAAGAGCGTCCTACAACACTAACCTACTCACCACAAAAACCGGTTTGAGCTACTCAAATGCTGCACGTAACATTCTGTAGACAATATTGGTTCATGTCTTGAGGCTGGATTTTTACTATAATTCAAGTTTGTATGTATGCTGATGCCAAGGTTCTTCTGATAATTCCGTAAATTCGGCACGCTGTAAAGGCAGTTCCATACAGGGCAACTGCACAGCCAGCACTATTTCCCTTCTTTTTCTAGAAACTGATGTTGTGACCAATTTTTGAACAGATGAAAAATGTCTATTGTTTCCAGAAGGCAAAACAATAGATTACTGTCATTTACCATCAGCTATACATCATTAAATAACAACCTCAATGGGAAAGGAATCAATAAGCATAATGCATTGACATTTTGGAACATTATAATTCCTATTATTATTTCTGTATTGTTAGCAAATCACTCCAAGTGGAATAGTAAATTTCTCTTCTTATTTTGTCCCTGTCATTCATCACTATGATACCAATGTCATCATCATGATGCCATGTCATCATAAAAAAAGTAAGTTGAGCTGCATGCCCTGCCAGTCATGTACGTAACGTGCTTTTCTCCATTAAGACCCCCAGATATATCAGAGGAAGCAGGGACCACCAAAGCTGAAGAGATAAAGGGAAGAAAGAGATCAAGGCAAGGAAATGAGCTCATCTAATATGTGCCTTGTGCAAGGGAAAAGCAAATTTACAGCCTTAAGACCTGCTAGGGAAATTAGGATTATGCCCAGACTGGGATTTGTGTTGTGAGTCAATACAACCATGCTCTTCCATTCCTGTGCAAAAATAAAGTAATCCCTTAGCTATATTAACTATGTCAAAAAACAGCCTTTTTGCCAGCCCCACACTAGCTGAATCAACATAATCCAGCAGTTCTGGAAAAGCAACACCCTCGCAAGAACAGCAGAATGGGAGCCAGCTGAATCCTCCATCCATCCAAATGTATAGGCCAGTGGGTAGATATACATCCATACTTCTTGCTGCAACTGAACATTTTGTAATGAAATTATGGTGTTTGTAAAAATTGCAGGAACAGCAGGTGCTTTTGTTTTTATTAAAAAAAAAAAAAAAAATCCTTCATTCACAACCTGAAGCTCCTCTGGAATAATCTTATTATTTTTGCCAGGGTGAGTTTTCTTTACCAGGGATTAACTTTTTTCATAAAAGAAAAACAGGGTGTTTCTACAGCTTGAGCACTAAAGACAGAAAAAACTCATGTATCGTAGGACCTGTAGTGATAGAACAAGAGGAATAGTTTTAAACTTAAAAAAAAAGTGTAGATTCAGACTAAATAAGCTATTTTTTACTGTGCAAGTGGTGAAACACTTTTCTCCATTAATAGGATGGTAGTGTTCTCATTCTCATAGGGTCCCCTGAGAGGTGGTAGATGTCGTATCCAGGGAAACATTCAAGGTCAGGTTCAACAGAGCTCTGAGCGACCTGAACTTTTTTTTTTGAAGATGTCCTGCTCATTGCCAGGGATTGGACTAGATGGTCCCTTTAAAGGTCCTTTCCAATCCAACCTACTCTACAATTCCATGAACGTGGAGGGAAAATACCCAACATATATATGATTTGATATTCCAAGATAAATCCAAAACTCTCCAGTAGACGATTGCTTTTTCCTTGAACTTACATTACAAACTTTTTCTTTAGTCCCAATTTGTCTCACGTCCTTCCCTACCCAATATCTCCTATAACCTCAAAATATATACAAGGCCAACACTTGGTCTATAGCAGACAAGACTGGAGTGCGTGAATTGTCTGGCAGGACAATTCAAGACTGGAAATGAGCATGACTACAAATGAGAGTTTTCAAAAATCTCATGAAGAAAGCAATATGGAAATTGTCTTATAGTCACAGATTCCAAGAGTGAACATCTTTAACAGATTTTAGATTCATTAGATCCATGGCTGAACCTTTTATAATTAAATTCTGCTTTCCATGTAACTTTAGAGACAGTGTCTGTTTTGCAGGAAATTAGATCAGGTTTGTTGGTGCGTTTTAACAGACTTACAGAATCCAGACGATGGTTTGGCAAAACCCTTTTATCCATAGGAAAATATATTCCCATGTATACTTTCCTAAAGCACCCAAGTCCTGAGGATTAAACAGGGGAACGGGAGGGAGAATTTACTCTTCAGTGGGTTCAGGATGTGCAGTCTTACCACTGTGATCCAACACAAAGTCATCCTGAGCATACCGGTACTTCTCCGGCCCACACGCAATGAAGACATCGTCATCTCCAAAGAAGTCCTGCAAGCACGTTACCTGGACAGCAAATTTAAAAAATGCAATACTTTCAAAACTAAGTCTTGAATTAGGCAGTAACAATCAATAAGTTTATCTTTACCTTCTCACAGCGATACCATAAAGTTCCTTTGTAATGACACAAACACTCCAGTTCCTCAGTACTTCAGCTCTCTAGCAGTATATGAAAAATCAGGTCCAAGAATGTAAAATATGACTGCCCCTTACCTCTAAAAACTCCTGTTACATTTAACACCTATATTTTTGCTTTTAGTTACATAAGCACGCTGATGACTTTTGCCTATAACTACAAGCACATTGGTTTGACAGGAACATCTGAAAGCACTATTCAAATATCAAAGCTTCTTATATTAAGAATAGAATAATTGCTTGTGGGAAGATCTGTTGAGTTAAAATGATTGCATCTGCAAATTATTTTTTTTATGTTCTGGGGCATTTAATTTCTATGTTTTAATGTCCTGTTAGAAATAATAAGTCCCCCTTTTATTAAAAGGTATTTCATATTCAAGAAAAAAATGCAATTAGTCCCTTCCATGCACTTTGGAGTTTTCTGTTCTTAATTATCCAAGTAATGATGCTACTAGGAAAATGATGTTAACCAAGTAATGTATGTAAAGAAAGATAGGGATATCAGAAAGAAAAGATGTTTTAGACATTCTCTAAAAACACAAAACCAAATACCTTAAAAAAACCTCAGTCCTCAAAAGTCAGTAAAAATCACCTTGTGAAGAAGATTGTCTGCTTTAAAAACAATTAAAACCAACAAGTCACAACAAGAAATTCCACTGAGGTCATTCTAACTCCCTTGTCAGAAAAACAAGGGTTTGCAGGTAGCAAGGTTTTTTTTAGATGTAAATGGATTAAAATGTTAATGTATAGTTGTTTCCCTTTTCTTTTTAACATTGCATGCCCAATTGAGATCTTGAAGTAAAAGTAAGTTAGAATCCTTCGGTATAGCCATGAAATCAAAGAGGTAAAACAAAAAACTGCTTTTGGAGAAACCAGCTTTTTTCCTTCCTAGATACCTGTCAACACCATTTGCATATTTTCCCCACTGTGATAATAGTAAACATTGGCAGAAGTACAGGAAGGGGTCTCTAGTGCCTGCAGTATTCCAGAACTACTCAGAATACCAATGACCCTCAGCGCTCTACAGGAACTCCGAAGCAAGGCATTCCCCAGCAGCAGCACAGTTGTCATGGCAGCTCACCCATGAGAGCAGCCGGATCCTTGCCGCAGTGCCACTTACAGCATCCAGCATTTGTGTCACTGTGTCATGCAGCCAAAGGGCGACAGCCATCACCAAAATCCTTTTATTGTCACCTTACTGCTGCAATGACAATTTGCTTTCATTGCTGAGAGATGTTTTCAGCTCTGCTTGAAATGGCTGCTTTTAGTTTACCAAAGAGGCACTAAAAACTGGATTCAAAAGGCTGCACAAATTTAAGAGAAGTTTTGCTAACTTGGGCTATGCTCCTCCCTGCTTGATAACCAAGAGGGCTCATCATCGTTTCCATAGACCTCAGGAATCCAGCAACTAACCCAACAGGAAAAAGCTGTGAGAAAGCTTCCAGAACACTCATCCCAGCAGCACTGGCTGGATACAGGCAGAGATGTTCTGTGAGGTGTGAGTTCACGCCCACAGTCCCTAAATGTGGGAGCATTTCCACAAAGCTCTGCCTACCCACCACTGCTCCTGATACCCTTGCAACGCTGTTTTGAGCAGGTTGGAGTAAAATGCTGTGGTTTAGCAGTGCCTAAAATTAATCCTTCTGTTCTGATTGAAAGCCTCACCTCACCCCTTAACCCATCCAGTCTAACATCTGAGCTGAGAGTAAGGGAGGAAGGAATGGCAGATCTTGTGTCAGAGTCTGGGAAACACACGGGGATATAACTGCAAGCAGCAGCATCCCTTTGTTGTCTGCAGAGCAATTCTACAAAGTAAGGCTCAGATCCGTGCACAAAAGATGACAGGAGCACCATTAGAAATGCTCCTAAAAATCTGCTGAAAAAGGCCTCCAGGAACAGGAGCAAATAAAGAATTTTAAGAAATGTATAATTTCAATATATGCTTCCTCACATGCTCATGTATATAGAGCTTCCCGAGGCAAAAACACACAGGGGTAATACTGAGTGCCAGGGATCAGACGAGCTGCTGGAGGTGGAGACATGGCACCTTGATCTTGGAGCTCAGGCTTATGGAACCCTCTGTCTGCTCACACACAGTGTGTGCCTGACCTGTGTGAATCCCACCTGGCACTCACACACCAAGACAGATTGCTGTAAAAGGTGTTCAGCTTACTGTAAAAGGTATTAAATACCCTTATAACTCAAAGTCGTCCTTCTCCCCACCAACAATCCGGACTGGTAAAATACACAAGAATGAAAAAAATATTGAACAAGTGTATACAACAAGGAATAAAGACCTGCTAGAATTTACCAATCCCAAATCACCCCACATTATGAGGTGAAGAAAGCATTTTTAAAACTAGATTCAAAGAAATGCATTTTCCTAAAAGTAGAACCTAACAGTCATTTTTCTAGGCTTACATCATAATAAAGTCAAAGAAGGAGCTCTCAAGGTGCAAACTAATGTTAAAATGAAGTTTTCACTTCCGACAGAATTAAAATTAATGCATACACAGGAATTAATGATGAAAAACAGCTTTTTGCTCACTTAGTGTTAAAAAAATTATTAAATTGAAATTATTAACTTGCTTGCATTTGATTTTGAATGCTGCAAATCCACCTTGCTCTGACTTTTTAATCACACAAATACACTCAAGAATATCTGGACTTAGGTCATATAGGATGTGGGGTTTTATTATTTTAATTAGGATTCAATCAGTTTAGAAATTTATATAATTTATTTCTGATGGGCTCAGAAAGACCCCCACCGAGTGAAGGACATCTTGAGACATCGGATGAAGTTCTTTGAAAACCAAAAAGACCTCTTTTAGAGAGGTACATATGACTAAATATGCACTGTATTACAGAAGTGTCACGACTAACAATAATTTGCAAGAAAGTTATTGGTCAAAGTGCTGCAAAATCACACAGCTGAAAGCACAAAAATTGTGGTTTAAATGCAGAAAAAACCTGCAAATGTGGGGGTTGAAAAGAAAGGGAGAAAACCATACCTATTTGAAAAATCAAATTCCTGATCCACTGCTGTCTACTAGTGCAATGCTTTATTGTCACATACACCCATAACATTTACCTTCCAAAACAGGTTTATGTTTCTGACAAATACTTAAAACCAAAGAAGTTTGCTCTTTTCAAAGAAATACTTCTTCAGTCAGATCAAGGCACTGGATTAGAATATACAAATTGTTGTCCATATGGAAATCCCCTTCTCACCACACATGCCTTGAAATATGATTTACATCAATCCCTACTCACATCTCATCTGAAAAACAGAAGATACATTCCCCTCCAGAAAAAGTATGAATAATGATCGATCTTTTATAAACAGAATTCATAATGTATTTATTGATTGTCCTTTTTGATGAAGATACAATGGAAAAAATTGAAATAAATAAATGAATCTTTATCCAGAAAATACTTTTCCTTCAATCTCCAGAAGAAAAATATTTAAA